>FIZR01010661.1:0-81067 GCA_900060175.1 Ferrisia virgata | reverse complement strand
TTTTTTTAATTTTTTTTTTTTTTTTTTTTTTTTTTTTTCATATTTTTGGTCAAGTTTTACTTGTTTTTTAACATTTTTCGGTGATTTTCGATCAATTTTTCGGTACCTTAGAACAATTCTTTTCATAGTTTAGGTAAATTTCCACATATTTTTCAAAATTATTTCGTAATTTTTGATCAATTTTTTGTATTTTTTACGGGTATAGGAAGTAGTTTGATCTGCTAAAAACAGATCTGTTGTTGGTTTTTATTTGGTTCCGAAGCAGATTCGCCTATCTCAGAATCATGGTCGAGTGAAGCGATGGTAAAAATTTTGTGAAATATTAATAGCCTCAGGTGATCAAAAAAATCTTCAAACCATCAATTCCAGATTTTATCATCTATTGAAATTGAATTATTTTACAATAAGGTACGCTTCAATTTTGTTTTGCAAAAAGATTTCGGGAGGGTCAAATTATAAAAGCCCTTTACCTTGGATGTGATGTACGAAACTCTTCTGCGAGGTTGAAAATTTTACATAATTTTTGGGATGAAGGATAAAAAAATGACACTTGTTTTTAGCGAAGAGCAATTCTTGAATAAAGCTGTGTTTTCTTACTTATTTGAAAAAAATCTTTCAAGTTGAACTTGGATAAATATTAGAAAATGTTGAAATGAAAATCGTAAAATTTACCACCTCTCAAAATTGGCCTCTCAGGCGCCAAAAACCTACAAATACAGCGCTTCACCGCTATCACTCCCTCTCAAAAATGTTTCAAACTGTCACTGTGAGTGCTGAGAGACATAAAACTTCAAAAATTGTTACATTTGGAGAAATTCTACGCATAATCCAAAATGATATGACGTATAAATCAACATACTACGTAAATTAACAGGGGAGATGTTTAGGAGTTTTTTTCCTTTGACCTTGAAAGTGGGTGTTTTGCCCATATCTCCCTCCGAATTCAGATAGGAAGTTGAAATTTGGCTTATAAATTTAATGGGAATCCTAAATATTTCTTTTGGAGATTTGAACTTTTCATCCTCATTGCAACCTGCTCATAGCATCGAGAAATTGGAATTAAATCATAGTCTTGTTTAATTTATTGTATTAAAACTCAATATGAAATTTTTAAGATACGACGATTTTATCGTTGTTAGTTTATGTGTGCGTTTAATTAATAAATTTCGCCTGTAATTAAAAATATGTACGATTGAGAATTTGTCTGAGTTCGCTATATTCAGAGCACTTTTTCCTATTTTACCCGAACATTAAAAAAAATACCGCCCGAAAATCTTTCTTATTACATAAATTGATCATTATTCTAATCGAAAGGCTGCAGTGTATATGAGCAACAACGATCTCTAATTTAATTTTTGAAATCACCCGTCAGATAAGGGAAATCTGATAAAGTACTGTACACGCTAACAATATTACAGATTAAATGATAGGTCCCTAGAGAGAAGGGAAAATTAGTACAGTTTCTCTTTTCCCCTGCCTTTCTTTTATACACAAATATACGAAGGAATACATCGATGTCTTGGTGGTGGCATAGCAGCAACTACATGCAATAGTAAGGCTCAATGGCTTTAACGTGTATCGAAAATCTCCTTTTTGATCTAAAAGCACCATCGAATGTTTTTCATTTTGATCGATTCATCGATCATCAAAACACGCATCAAAAAAGAAGTGTCGTAGAATCACAAAATTTTTGAAAATTTTCATTAGAATGGAATTATCTAGTGGTCCATTAGTCTTATCACGTTAGCCACCTCCATTACGCTGATCTTGAATACCATATTGACATCAGCATCAATTCGACTTCTCCACCACACCTGTCAGTTATCCTGTAATCCTCGCTGGTCGTTGTTCAAATTCAAAAAGCAGAAAATTTCTCGTCCAAATTCGCTCTCAATTGAAATGTGTAGTTTTGTCTCGGCAAGACTACCCGTTCTAACGGAATAATTCACGGTAAAAATGAGCAGCCGAGAGTAGGATACCGGTACAGAAGGAAGGACAGGGAGGCGGGTTTACAAAATGAATGTTTTGTTTCGGCGCGCGTAACTGTCGCACTAAAATGCCACCGTAAAATAATATATTTAAACCGAGATAAAAGCTCGACGTAATTAATAAAACAGGTTGAAGCGGTTGTGGAACATAATAGAAAATACAGTACGTATTCGCGAACGCGAGTTGACAGTATTACAAAGGAAAAAGGTACAGTTTCACTGTTTAAATACATGTTGGTAATTCAAGACGGTTAGCACCCATGTGGAATATCAGTATTTTGTTGTTCCCGCGAGCATAAGACATCTTCCTTTATCAGTGTAATGGGTTCTCTTATCCCAACACGTATTATTAAATTGCCTTGTTTATCTTAAACATTATACGACATCGTAAAAGTTTTAAATACTCACCATCCATATTCATTAGATTCTTACATCTGCTCCATTTACTTATCTGCGCGTATATTTGGCATGTGCGACGATGAAGCAGAAACGTCGCTCGTCGGTGAAGGCAGCAGAGCAATGATGAAATTGTAGCATGCAGATGTACGAGTATGCGGCTAGAGTATCGCAGGTTTTGCCACTGTGTGCACCTTCAACATGATGTTATTTAATGCGCGACATGTTTCGTTAGCCTTATAACACACCGTATGTATATATACGATGCATTGAAACCCATGTAATTGAATGTTCATGGTTATTGTAGAATATAAGTCTTTTTAAAAACCAAAAAGACCAATCCTTGGAATATAAATGGGCAACGGAGGTTTCTTCAAGGCTAAGCTGTAAGTATTGAATAATTGACGAGATGGCCTGCATTTCGCCTGCAATCATGATTTATGGCGATAAACATATGGAAAATGAATGATTTACTCTAATTACTATTGATTCATAGTAAATGGTCAATATACTACCTCATTCGCTCAAGATTTTTCGATGTATTTTCGTTTAAATTATCGCAAAATAGCGGTTAACTATTGCCATTTCAACATATTGAATCGCAAAATCACCATAATTGCCATTCAGTGATGACATCATCAACGAATTTCCGTATTTATCATATTATCAATAATTAAACGCGTAATCATTGTAATTTCTGATAGTGTCACTTACAACCATTATCTAAGCTCAGTGGTTATAATGGTAATCACCTGTAATTATAGCAAGAATGGTAATTACTCGTAATTTACAGTAATGGTGGTAGTTTCCTGTAATTTACAGTAACAATGGTAATTACTTGTAATTTACAAGGATGGTGGTAATTACTTGTAATTCACATCAACAATTGTAATTACTTGTAATTCCCAGTAATGATGGTAATTACCTTCATTTATAGTGGTGATTACCTGTAATTCGTAGTAATATAGACAATCCCCTACTATTTATGATAATGGTGGTAGTCACCTGTAATTTACAGTAACAATGGTAATTACTTGTAATTCCTAGTAATGATGGTATTTACCTGCAATTTACAGCAATACCTGTATTTACCTGTAATTTACAGCAATACTGGTAATCACCCGTAATTCACAGACCTGATAGTAATTACTGTAATTTACAGTAATGATGATAATTACCTGTAATTTACAGACCTGATAGTAATTACCTGTAATTTACAGAAATACCAGTAATTACCTGTAATTTACAGTAATGATAGTAGTTACCTCTAATTCACAGTAATGATAGTAATTACCTGTAATTTACAGTAATGATGATAATTACCTGTGATTTACAACAATGATAGTAGTTACCTATAATTCACAGTAATGATGGTAATTACCTGCAATTTGCAGTAATGATAGTAATTACTTATAATTTACAGCAATGATGGTGATTACCTATAATTCGCAGTAATATGGACAATCCCCTACTATTTATGGTAACGGTGGTAGTCACCTGTAATTTACAGTAACAATGGTAATTACTTGTAATTTACTATTATGATGGTAATTACTTGTAATTCACATCAACAGTTGTAATTACTTGTAATTCCAGAATGATGGTAATTACCTGTCATTTATAGTAATGATGGTATTTACCTGTAATTTACAACAGGGATGGTAATTACTTGTAATTTACAGTCATACCGGTAATTACCTGTAATTTACAGTGATGATAGTAATTACCTGTAATTTACAGCGATGATAGTAATTACCTGTGATTTACAGTAATACCAGTAATTACCTGTAATTTACCATAATGATAGTAGTTACCTGTAATTCACAGTAATTATGGTAATTACCTGTAATTCGCAGTAATAAGGACAATCCTCTACTAATTATGGTAATAGTGGTAATTACTTGTAATTTACAGCAATTTTTGTGATTACCTGTAAATCCATGGTTGTAATGATCATTACCTGTAAATTACAGTAATTATGGTGATGATCTGATTTATAGTAATAGTGAAGCAACTAATCGAAGTTTTTGCAGTAATAAATACCAGTATAAGTTCTTCCCAGTAATTGTAGGACCTGGTAGTAATTTGCGATGATTATCCTAATTGAAGGAAATTCACTATAACTATCATAATATGGTTTTTACGGTAATTTAGGAAAATGTTGGTAATTTATGGTAATTATGGTAATTATTGGTAATTTATTATAATTTATGGCGATTGTAGTAATTCATGCAATTAAAATCACAGGAATTTACCTTGTTAATCCTATTACTATTTTTACGACTGATATTGTGATCAAGTATCATATAATTACTTGTAATGTCGCTAACTTACAATGAATTACGGTCTAATCATCCATTTTTCGTACCAGCGGTATTTCTAAAAAATTTCAGTAGCAATACAGGGGGTAATCATTGAAGAAAGCCTTTCAACTGTGGTATCACGTGCATAGCGATGGATTTTCACCAATACCAGGGTTTATCATTGGTATTTTTCACACGAGTTTACCAGCAAACTTTGCTAAGTTACCATTAGATGCTTTGACTACCATTGTAATTTTTACCCATTTTTTTGAACCGTACGAATTCGAACCTGTAAAATTTGAAAGAAGTACTTCGGAGTATGAATATTTCTTTGCTCGAGTAACGGGGGTTTTCTTCTTTCCATTTTATATTCTTCTATAAGCTACACTTAACGACTACGCCACGCAGGTATAAAATGCTATGTAAATACTAGTATAGGTAGAGACGTATCCCCATAACACCATCATCTCATCTCGTTTGGAAAAAGAAAAATATGTACGAACCGTCGAACCGGACAGCGGACAAGAAGGTGGGATGGGGGAAAATGAGGGTTACCAAGCTATGGAAAATATTCGCGTATCAACGAGATAAATAAGTTTTAGCCATTCGTAATGCAGCATTTGGCAGATTTGAAAAATGATGCTTTTGGCGTTCGCCTCTCGGTTTTTTCGCGTTCGAGAGAAATAAGGATCGGTTCGTATACTTGGTACATAAGTATACCGCGCTCGTATAGTCAATAAGGTCTTGTTGTACTGGCCGAACGCCCAGAAACTGACCCTTATGGCGGAATATATAAATATTTGCAAGATTTCTTTATAAATATGATGGAGTTAGACGTTGTGTAAGTTTCATAAAACAAATGGTTTTTTACCCTTCACCTTCGTCCGGCTTCGACGCGAGGCTGTACTCCGTTTGCGTCTTGCCCTGCACAGCTCATCTTGCTCGTTTACTTGGTTTCGCTACAGGCAAAAGCAATATGCCCTTTATATTTATGGAAATGAAGTGTATTTTTTTTTTGCTACGCGGTATGTGTAGTGTAAGTATGGGTGCGAGTGTGAGAGAAAATCGAGCGTGTAGTACGCTTCGTTTTCGTTGCGGTTTTTCTTATTTTTCGCATCCATATAGAAAAGAGATACGATGCAGAGGGAAAAGTGGACTGTTGTGTAAATGTGAACTGTACAAGAAGGAGGAAAACGATACGCGTTTATGAAACTTATTTAGGCTTATCAAATTTTTATGCGAGGGTCATTTCAGTTATTTTACACTTTTGATTTGTCCGGAACTGTGTAGCTCGTGAATGGAATAGAAAGAGAATAATGTTTATTATGTTGTCGTTAGGAAAGATGGTGCGTTTTTTCGGAACTACCAAAAGTAGAAGGATACTTTTTCAGTGATTATTTTATTATATTAAAATCAAAGAGTTTGAATTTTTACAAAATTAATTTAACTCCCCTTCCCTCCCTTCGACTCACTTACGAAAAAAATTGAAATTGAAACACCGGTCTTATCGTGTACAGACCTCAAATTACTTGTGCATAGCATCTACTCGTATTTAGAGGCAGAATTTAGTCCTCGTCGGTGCAGTCGATGAGTCGAGTGATGCAACAGGTACACTTTTATCAACTTTATTTTACATTCCTCCGAGTTGTTGTACTACAATGTCCGTATTACCGCACTGCGCCTATAATGAAGAAAAAAAAAGTAACAAAATTATTAAACCCCTGTGGAATTTCCACCAACCTAACCACTTACTCGGAAGAGTGAAAAAGCGATTAATGGAAAATCTGAACTAAGCTGCCGAACTGCTGTTTAGCATATCAATTACACACAGCAACACGGAAAGTACAGCTTGGAGCGATGTTTTAAAATCTGAATAGCATCACCCTCACCCACCGTGGCACCCTCTTCTCTCTTCTGCCACCCTTGCGCTATTTTCTGGCCCATTTTCGCGTATAAAATATGCATATAGATTTGTTTCTTATTTATCGCGATGTGGCTCTACCATCTTAATTTATCGTTAAGCTCTATGTAGATTTTTGTCATTTGGTATTTGGCTTTTCGTATTGATTAAAAATATGTATTTTCTCTGTGTCTGTTCTAGCTAATGCTATTGTGGTCATGGAAGTATGGTAATGTCTCAGAAGATGATGTTTGGAGTAGACCAGCCAACCCGACCTTTCATTTGTAGAGAATGGTAACGTTTCCAGCGAGTTTGATTTTTTTTTTTTTTTGATATAAAAAAATGATAATTATTACTGCTTGAATCCGGAATAAGAATAATCAAAATGCCCCTCGATCCTCGATCTTCAAAATCTTCACCAAACATCGTCGGTATCTGTAAGAAAAATTTTGCCATCACAAAACTTCTCTCACCCTACCGCTTTTGTTTGGAAAAAAATTCTGTATTCACGCGTATTTGAGAAAAAAAATCATAATTTTAATTCAATATTTTTTTTGGGGAGGGCAGATATTGACAAAAGAAACCCTTGAATTGCTGCACGCAGAGCTTTACAGAACGGTGGGTTTTGAAACACCAGTAGCAATTGCAGGAATCTCGCCCATTGATCTGCTGATTATTGAATGCGCCACCCTGTGGCTGAAGAAACACAAATATCCAGTTCTAGATGCACAATGGTCAGTGACTGGAAGGGGTATTGTAATCTGAAGGCAATTCGGAGAAACAACGCTCAATATATGGCAAGTGCGATGGGACGCTCATCAAAAATGAAGATAGACCCATGGTATGCTGTCATCAGTGAGATAGACTTTTACTTAGGCCTGGCGCTAACTGGTCACAATACACGTATTTTACGAGTGCCCAATACTATACGGTACCAGGCCTCACACATTGAATCTTCCAGACTCACCCGGATGTCTTCAACCAATCAGTACACGAATACTTGAGAAGCATTGTCAAAAAAACTGTAGCAAGCCGAGCAGGTAGCTTAAAGGACCTCAGCAGCATACCTGACAACATCAATGCTGAGATGCAGGCTCTAGGACTTTGTGAAATGCTTTTTCTCGTGTCGTATAATATGCAATGTTACAAGATAGTTGCTAAGCAGTTGAACCCTATTACCCTGAATAAACCATATATTACGGGGGTAGCAGGCTCAAGCTTGCGCAATAGACTAGCCTCATCGTCATCGGCTGTAAGAATGGGAGAATTAAAAAAAAATTGAAAAAAAAAGGGTAACGTAAAACTTTTTTACCAAAGTTTGTTTTTTGAGAGGTATAATTTTTAGGTTTTTTTTTTTTTTTGAGATTTGGGTTGTTTTCAAAAACTTAAGAAATTACGTTTTTCTCAAAAATAACTTTATTTTTGGCTTTGTCTCTGGTGTAAAAGTAACAAGGTATTAATTGAGGTCAAATAATGAATCTGACATTATTATCGTATTCAGGGATTTCGATTTGTGTGAAAACGATAACATCACCAACCTATGTATTGCCTCAAATTTGGGAAGAGGGTGCACCTGGTTTTTAAAATGGAGTCGCGGAAGTTCGGTGGGACTTTCTTATGCTTTTATATCGACACATATAGTAAATGTACAAAATTTCAAAGCTCTCTCGTTATAAATTGTTGTTTGGTATTAATATGAAAGTTGCTACTGAAGTATTTGACATTGACTTTTTTAGACAAAATTGCAATTTTTTCATATGTGAAAAATTGGCCAAAAAATGGTAAGTGAGTGCTTTTCGCCTGATTTAGATACACTGAGTACGAATGCGGCGTTTATTTTACGTTCGAATCTGTTGTTCACATCTTGATCCCCAAATTCCCATGTACCTATGCCCACAATTATGAAGTTATGTTCTTCAACCAAAATTTTGATATGAAATTTCACGCTGAGGCAACTTTACCCTTGTCGATTTTTAGAGTATTAGCGTATAAGCCATTATTCTTGAGAAAAACATATTTTTGAGCATTTTGTAAGTTTTTAAAAACAGCCCAAATCTGAAAAAAAAATTGAAAAAATTTCTGAAAATTATATTTGTCATTTACAGGAAAACATTTTATGTATTCGCTTAAAGTTTGCATTTGCAGCAATTCAAAATTTTCCTTTGTCAATATTTTCTCTTCTGAGAAAAGGAAAATTTTTGAAAAATTCATGTCGATAGACCCCTCATCCCTTTGAACATTTCGATTAAAATTATGATTTTCCTCATTTTCGCGAGAATACAGTTTCAGTAAAAAAGCGTTTTTTTCAATTTTCTGACCATGCCGGGGGGGGGGGTAAAGTGAGGAAAATTTTTTTGCCCCTAAAATTATTTCAGGCATATCGAATGTTGTTCTGTGAAAATTTTGAAAAAATGAGATCAAGTGCATTGCTCTAACTCTTATCTGGGAGTACACTTTTTGAAAAGTGTTGTTTTTTAAACATTAAAAAATGTATTTCTTAAAATTTTATATAGATAAATTTAGATATTTGAAGGTTTAAAATCTGAAGTGTTTGCTCCATGAATATAAAAAATTTCCATGTTATTAATTGATAAGATTTTGTCATTGTGTGCTCAGCCTTTCACTACCTAGCTTTGGCCCTGGTGCAGATCCGTTTCGCCCCACACTGGCCTTTTTTTTTTCCAATTTTCACCGATATTTCCCTTTCGTAATATACGATAATTTTTAAACCAATACTCGTACATCTCGTTACGTTTGAAAAATGCATGTTTTAGGTATTTTAATAGCTTTTCGATGATGCGAAAATCGACTTCATATATAAGAAAAATATTATACTTATGTGTAGAGAAGGAAAAGAAAAAAAGAAAAAGAAACAGAGATATACGAATACATTATTTTACATACCGTATATTCTCAATTCGAATACTTATTCGCGTTCGTTTGCAGTTAAAGGTACTTAAATCATATTATAAATATACTGTTCGGCGGGTTGGGTAAGTACATTATACCGTTGATGGTGGATAAATATTAAAAAGTAAAACTAAACGTGAAGAGATGGTGCGCTGTGGCCCATGTTTAAGTGTGTGTGTTCTGTACATGGATTTCATATGCGAAACTGATAAATCATAATCAATGATGCATGCGCAATTACATTGACGTTGTTGATGTGGCACAATTGTAAATAAATTTCCGTACCATCGCGCTATCTGAACGCATTTATCAGTAGACGACGATAGTCGAGTGTATTTTACCACTCGATAAGTACCACACGAATGTGATACATTTTACCTAGATTATGGCGAATTTACGATTTACCGAGGTCTTTTTGCCCGCAGTAATGGTGGTTAATGTGTAATTTTTTTGAAGGTTTTGAAATTTTTGGCAAGTTTTTTTTTTTTTTTTTTGATTCGTGTTTCGCTCTCAAATCATTTCGCAAAGCAGAAGATGAGATACGAATGTGGAGTGAAATGGCGGTTTTTTTTCTCAAAATTTTAAACCGTGTTGTGTGATTTTTCGAGGTTGTTGTAATTTGAGCATTGAAGTAATATGCATTGTAGATTTGGAGGTCAATTAGCTTGGGTATTATTTTAGGACAGATTTGAGAATTTGAATTGAAGCAACTGAGTTGTGTATTAATTCATACAAAATTGAATAAATGCTCCTTAAGGAATGCAATTTTCTTGATAAGTAAATCTGGAGAGGGTTTTGATGGGTCTATGGGTCTAGATCATTGATGAGCATTCATAAAATATTCACTTTTTCCTAAACCCTGTAATCTAGTCCAACAAAAAAATGTCAGTTCTTAGTCGTGACAGTTGTGATTAGGAAGTTCAATTTATACGATATCAACACCAATATTATCAGTTTGTTCAATGCATAAATGGAGAAGAGAGGGAGAGGTGAACAGAGTAACCTTAAGAGTGGTTGTGACAGTTCGTTGGCCTTTCGATACACTTTATCTGCTTCAACTGAAAATTTCAGGTAATTACCATCATTACTGTGAATTAAAGCCTATTACCATTATTAATGTAAATTACTAGTAATTATTGTAATTATTGTACATTACAGACACTTATAATAATTACTGTTTATTACAGGTAATTATCGTTATTACTGTAAATTACGGCTCATTACCATTATTATCGCAAATTACAGGTAATTACCGTTGTTAACAAAATTACTGGTAATTATCATTATAACTCTAAATTACAAGTAATTACTATGACTATTGTACATTACAGATAATAACCATAATTACTTGAATTACAGGTAATTACCATTATTACCGTAAATCAGTGGTTATTGCCATATTTACTGATACAACTACCAAAAATTACGGTGATTACGCCTTGAATTATCGTAAATACATCGTAAATACGGAAATTCTATGGTAATATTTCTTGACTGAACGGTAATTACCCGAATTCTGCAATCCGAAACGTTGCAATGCAATAGTTCACCATCACTTGTCGAAAATTTCCCTTGGGTAGATAGGATACTACATTGACAATATGTTATTAATTAACAACAATAAGAATAAATCTTAGTCGAGTGCTAAACAAATGTGTGAAATTTTAAAACTGGCTCATTAATAATAGCTTATTTGAAAATTTCTCTTGTGCCATGTTGGAAAAATTGTTCTTGTGTTGGCCGTTTTAGGAATTTTGAGCGAAAATTCAAAGATGTGTGTGAACCAAAATGTTGACCGAATTTCTTGGTGTAGAATTTCAAAGGAAAGAATCCCGGACATACCATTTTGTTTTGGAAATGAACGCAAAAAAAAAGATTTATTTGTGTGGATTTAGCATTTTTTTGATTCGCAGTCGCAGCTATGGTGATTCAAAATTTTCCTTTGTATGCTTGCTAAAAAATTCATATAGAATTCGGGCTCAAACTGAGGGGGAAATAAACTCGAAACAAACTCAAAATAAAAACAGAAACTTAAGTCAACTCAATCTAAAAATTACTTTTTTGAAACTTCGAGAAGGTGCAATGAGGCGAGAAGTTCTAAACTCTCAAAATAGAGTGTTCGACAGGTTGTGAATGTAGTGAATGTGGTAAAAAAATGGTTATTTCAGTAGTCGGTAGAGCAAGTAGAGGAAAAGTAATGAAATTAAATTGAAAACTATTGCCTTACGACAATTCTGTTGTTCATTAAATTTTATGCTACTCAGAACAAAAAAATTTTCGCCTGTAGTGACGATCATTGTATCCGACCGGTAGCATACAAGTTAATATAATTGCCTACTCAGTTCGCCGTAAAAGTACGTCTTATCTTTATTTAGCAATTACAAAGAGAAAACAAATATTCGAAATGAATTCAGAAAAAATTTCTTATTTAATTTGATGCGTGACATTTTTTATGAAAGGAAGTGAGTTGGGATTAGGTCAGAATTTTTAGCCTTTGAAAACCAGGCTATTCGACCTACGGTTGATGAAAGGGGAAGGGATATCAACAAAATCTATTTTGGGGACCTAGAAGGCTATCAAGACCATTTTTGACGATGTAAGATATTTATTTATACTTATTTTTAATTTTTCTTCCCCCCAAAATTAAAATTATTTACTCTGCTCGATACTGACCAAAATCGTTCCTATTCAGTCAGTAAGCTTAGTTTGGCAACGAAATAGGTATATATGAGTGGGGTTGAACTTGAGTCAAAATTCAGACAAGTCCAAATTCGGGGGAGGGGGTGCTGAAAGGCAAACCTGCAGAAATATTCCCCTTTTTAGCCAATAAATAGGAAATCCAAAGTTGTATCATTTATCTAAAAATCAGCCTCCTAAGTCAATTAGGAGGGGAGATATGAGAGTTTTCCCCCTTTTGACCTTGAAAACTAGCTGTTCCTCACCTATTTTCCCGTTCAAATTGAGGTAGAAAGTTGGATTTTTTTACGTAGACTTAGTACAGGTCATGGATGTGTATTTTGAAGATTTTGACGTTTCAGACCAATTGCACCCATTACAGTTCCAAAAATGTGATTTTTTGGGGTAGGTTCTCTTATTTTTTGTATTTTTTTCTCGTATGACGCTCCTCCGAATTGAGTTAAGAAGTTAAAATTTGGTGTATAGATCTGGTATGAGTCCTAGATGTGCCTTTTAAGGTATAAACTTCTCACGTTATTGTAATTGCGCACCCCCCGCCCACCGCCAGAATATGTTTTTTGGTCAGTTTTACCCATTTTGTGAGTTTGTTTCTCGCATTACTTCCCTCCAACTTTATCTAGGTGGCTTAAATTTAGTATACAGATTTAATACGAGTCTTATAGATGTGCCTTTTGGGGGGGGGGGGGGTTTCAGTCATTCATTCCAATACCTATCTGTACTCCATCCACTGTTCAAGAAAAAACACCTTAGAACGTTCGATTTTTATTCCATGAATGCACAATTCGAATATTTTTTTAATCCATGAAAATCAGATTCACAAAGCATCGCCTAGCGTGCGTTTTGGGGTGGGGAAGGGGGAAAGGTATGTTGTACAATTTTTGATACGTTGTTGATTGGTGTATACACGAACAATTCATGCGATTTTTGAACCTTAGCACCGTTTTTCAATTTTAATCATAACTGAATTTTGACCCAAGCTTATCCCTTTTCATATACGCCTACTGGCCGAATTTTAGTGATTTTGCTCAATATCGAGCCGAGTATGTAATTTCAGTCTTTGGGGAAAAAATGGCAATGAATTGAATGGATATCTGACCTGCCCAAAAATGGTATTAGTGATCCTTTGAGAACCTAAACTATATTTCTTTGACCCTCCTCGCATTCCTCATAGATTGATATGGATTATAATTGCCTTATTTTCTTTGATGCAGAAATCTGTGTTTAATGGTAAGGAGTAGTATATTCAGTAATTTGGTATGTGAGATGGAAATCCGGTCTTTTTTTTGAAAATCCGTCCAACACATTCGATTGTTTGGTCGCTATTAGAATCCCACCATTTTTAAGTACTTATCTAGCAATGCTCGTGTTTCGTTTGTAATAAGAATATTTCCATAAGAAGATGTAACTCGAGTGGCGTATTTTATGAGACAATTTTTATAGCTCGGACAAAGTTCATTACAGTGAGTAAATATATCGTATACGGAAGATGATAGGCCGATGACCGAGTGGAAAAAAAAATTTAAAACGGAATCTGATATTTTTTCCAGCTCGTGCAAACCCATAAGAAAAATCTGCTGGAAATCGCAATGCAATCTCTGTATCCTTTCTCCTGTAGTTGTACCAACAGAAAAAAAATCCTAATTTATAATTCGGCTCTACGAGCTAATTCTATATTCGTGCGAAAGACTTGACTAGCGAGGCGCTCTGGTTAATAAAGAAAATAATATACGAAACGGACCGAACGAACGACGATTTTATGACACGTAAAATCATCGAATGTCGTTATTATTACGGTTCCATTTTTTAACGATAGTTTCTAGCTGGAAATGTGTTTTATTACAACGAATCAAAGTTATCAAGGGTAAAATTAATCGCCGTTATGGTTATTCGCCGTTAACTTTTATATAAGTGCGAATTGCTTCGAAAATAATCATTATTATTGCTGTATGCTTCTGTTTGCCGATACACAGCCATTTTCGTATTCAGCGCCACGCGAAGTACGGAACGCTACCCAGCTAGCTCATCTTTATTAGGCAAAGGGGCGGCAAATATCTTCACTCCAAAGGCAAGATATGTATTGTTTGATATTTTATTACGCGTATATATTCGGTCGGGGGCCGGGACGGCCGGGGATGGGGCTTGGGTATGCCCTCCAAACGTCTGCTCGTTTCTTCTTCGTACCACCATAAAAAGAAAAACAACCAGATACAGATGAAGTTGCTAGCTTAGCTGAGGTACCTAGATATTATATGTACTACACTTACTTGTATGTGTAGTGTACGGTGATTATTACGTATGGAGAAGACAGTCCTCCCTTTTGTGTTTGCGTTTCCGACCCTAAAAAAGGACCCGAAGACGACGCCACTGTCTTCGCTGGTTCGTAAATAATTCTGGTGGGTACGTTTTGTTCGATGTAGAGGAGCTGTGAAGGTAGGCTTGTGGTTGTTTTGTTTTATTTATTTGTTTTTCGACTTTATCTACGTGTTATGAATTAAATCATGTGTGCAACCTATTGACGATAAATGTGATGATTTTAATTTTATTTTGTAATAAGCTCGCATATTTTGGATTATTATACTAAGATTAAAAATTTCAAAAGGCCATTTATTTGGCATTCCCGAAAATTAATCAGTGATTAGCTTGTCCTTATAGGAGTAATTGGATTTTACAAAAATTAGGTTCAAAATGAATTTTTTTCAATCATTACAATAGGCAGTATTTGCAAAACTGGACAAATTTTATGATGCTCATTTTTAGCATAACTTCGATATCGAATAAGCTACTACATGTTGAATAACAAAAATTCACCCCGAAAAATTGATATAAGCAATGAACAATATATTCAAAGTAAAATTAATTCTTTTTTGGCCTTTTTTTTTGTCCAACGTTGAAAATAGAGGTGGTAAACGCACATTTTATATCAAAAATCGTTTGATACAAAATTTCCTCGTAGCCCCTTCAATTGTCACGTTAGGCGAAAAATGAAAAAAATAAAATTAGTTCAACTTTCGATGTACCTGCATTTTTTTTTCTGAAGAATTTTTTCCATTCAATATGTAGCACTAGCACCTTAAATTTCAAAAATAGGCAACATATACTTGTAACGTGTCTTTTTGGTTGTAGCCTATAATATCCGAGTTTTAGGTTTTTACAACCGCCTACCGGACACCCTGCATCGCATATCTTATTCCTTTTCAAGTGCTCGATGGACCAATCTGTTCCATTTGATGAACTCACACTTGGAGGTAGTATTTAAATATCATGTACTGAGCTTTCATATTAGCTTCATTGTTTGCTGTAATGTTGACCACGTTTTCTTTTTCAATGTCGAATTGATTTCACTGAAAGGTATATCAATCAAAACAAGAAAAATTAATTCTAACCGAATTTTTGTTTTTGAAATACACAGCTATGATCATAAGGACTTGGAACATGGTACCCAGACAACTCAACCAAAAAATTGAAAAAGTAATTTAAGTTTACGTAGCAAATTTTAACCTCTCAGCTAAATTTGGAGAAGGGATGGGGAAGGAAAGCCCTTCTTTAAAGTCATACAGCGAACAAACCCTCATATATTCCCTCCTAATTGGCCTAGGAGGCTCATTTTTGGATATGTTATGCAACTTCGGATGATCTATCGATTTGCTCAAAAAACAAATATTTTTGCAATTCTTACCTCTCAGCAACCCTTCCCCTAAATTTGGGCGTAACTAAATTTTGACCCGAGGTCGTCCCCACTCAAAAATATCAAATCTGAAGCCAATTGAAGCATATTCGCCAAATTTTATCGATTTTGGTCGAAATCGAGCTTAACAAAATGATTTTTTGTTTCGAAATAAAATGAAAAAATGGTCATAACAGATTTTGTTGATATTTCTTTGCCCCTCTCCCCTCATCCATCGTAGGTCAATAGACCGTAGTAGCCTGGTTTTCATTGACGATATGCCATAGAAAATCAAGCTGAAAAGTTAGTTTTCAAATTTAAGCATTTGATTTGGAATTTTTGTTCAAAAAATGAAAAAACGGAGCCGAAAAGCTTGACTTCTCTGACTTGCTAGACCACCTGGCCAAAAGCTTGATTTCTGCATGATTCGTTTGGCTGTTTGTCATATTTTTCAAAATTGCAAAACTCAATAAAAGGTCGAAAATTTTTGAATAAATCAATAAAAAAATTACTTTGAAAATTTTATCGAGAAATGGAATCATTGTACATATTTGAACTCAAAATGACCATTGTTAGGAAATTTTTGCCATTTTCCCTCTTTTCAAGGGTTTTTAAAAAATATCATTTTTGGCGTTTTCTCGCGATTTTTTGAAAAACGCTCACTGAAATGGGCTAGGACATCAATGTTAGATGATTGAACAAAAAATTTCAATTTTTCCCTCCTCGGCGATTTTTTGGGATGCTTAAATAATGGTTTTTTCTTATTTTTTCATACCGTTAGAAACTTTTTTTCAGTAAATTCTCAGTAAAATAAACCGAGCACACTTACCTTCGTCTACTTAAATACGGTTGTCCTCACTATTGCTTTTTTTTAGGGGTTTTTAATTGGTATTCCAGTGTTCAAAAATCGAAAAAAAACACGAAAAATTGCCTTTGAGAGTCTAAAATGAATATAATGTGTTCCTTGTGATAAAATTTTTTACAAAAAATAATTTTCTCAATTTTTAACAAATTAATTTAAAAATATGTAAAAGAAGATCTTTTTTGAATGACACTGAAAAATCGTCGGTGAGGGATACAATTGAAATATCGCGCTTAATCTTCTAAAATTGATGTGCTAAATCCATTTTGGGGGGAGGGGGCGTTTCTCAAGAAAATTTCCTTGAAGGTTTTTCAAAATATCATTAAAAAAAAAACAAAAAGTGACATAAAAAATTTAATTAGGGGGCTGCAATTTTTACCACGTCCTTTTGAGGTCATTTCGCAACTATTATGACTCCGCTACTAGCAAATTTTCAAAAAAATAGCAAAATTTTGTCCCCTCCTCTTCCCTCCCTCCTCCAACACTTGACTGACATAGGAGGCTGAATTTTGAGTAAATCATACACCTTTTGATTTCCTACCGATCGATTCAAAAATGAACAATGTCTACAATTTTAGCCCCTCAGCACCCCCTCTACCAAATTTAGGCCTAACTGAATTTTTACCCAGGGTCATCCCTACTGATATATATCATATCTGCCCGCAAACTTGAGCGTATTGTTCAAATTTGAGCGATTTTGGCCGATATCTAGACGAGTGAAAGATTACAGTCTTAAAGAGAGGGAAAAAATCAAAAAAATCAAAAATATTTTCTATCTGACATGTTTTAAAATAGCACTTGACGCCCTTCAACTCGTTGTTCGTTGATCTTTGATAGTCTGTGATAGCTTTTTCTACCTCCTTTTTTTTTGGACAATATGACGTAGAAAATCAGATTTTAAAATCCTTGTGCGAAGCCGAAAAATACCCCCAAGTTACCAGTGTTCCAGTACCCATTGCTTAGGAGCCCCAATTCTTTATGAGGTGTTTAAACTCAAACTGTACAATATATTATTTGAAAAATAATCCACATTGAAAAAGTTGATTTTCCTTTAACCCATCCTACAGAAATTCTTGGGCTTGAATGAAGGGTTTGGAAATGAGATACGTAGAAGTGTGTAAAAAGGTCAGAATTGAATTGTGAATCACGTGGTAACCATTAAAAACAATATACCACTTATAATTCGATACCTACTTGTTGGAATGCACGAAAATTATACCTCGAACGAAGCTATAAAAGACGTGGATGAATGCAAATGGTAAAAATTCTATTGTACCTGTATATTTTTAGAAGCATAGATCGAATACATGATCCTCTATCTGCTTCTTTTCCTTACACCGCAATTAATCGAAAAATTTGCTCGGCACAGTACAACGGGTTGCATATTCACGACGATAGAATCCCCCCCCCTTCCACACACATGGAATGTGGGATCTTTCCCTTACACCAAAATTGATCGAAAAATTCGCTCGGCACAGTACAACGGGTTGCATATTCACGACGATAGAACCCTCCCCTTCCCCTCCCCCTCGTCCCTACACATGGAATCTGGGAATCTCGATGCGATGTATGTACTAAAGAAGCACCATAAACGTCAACTGAAAAATTAAGATAAGTATTAAAACGGATGGATGTAAAAGTTAGATACGAAATAAACTATTACTCGGGCGAGAACCAACATGGTTTGAGTCATAACGACACATTTGAATAAATAAAACGTCGTCGTTGCTCTCGAATGCTTTATTCAATTTGTTGAAGTATCGTCTCGGCTCTCATTGTTTGTGTGTGCGTGTCTGAGATTTCTCCCCTTTTGCACTGCGAGTGTGTAGGTGTGTATGTGTGTGTGCGTGTGTATTGTGCGGTATACAGTACACTGTTCTTCTTCCTCTCTTCGGGTAATATAGTGTGAACCCGTAACAGCCTAATATAGATTTATGATGACACTATCAGTAATTCTACAAACTGACATCAACCCCTCGGTATTTTACGTAACTGCGGCGCGCGTATTTTGCTACGCGAAGAGCAAGGCACACTTATGGACGAACGAAGGGTTAAAGAAAGTTGTTTCCGTTGAAAAATTAGTCACAATTTCAAAATGTATCCGTTTGTTGTACGTGTACCGCTGTGTACGTATAGTATGAGTATTTTTGTATAAAAGATGGTAAATGGCGATGGAACAGAAGGGACGAAAAGCGAAGGGTGGAAGGGAATAGATCGAGGATTTATACCGCACGTTGCGCTATATAGGCAATATATTTGTTTGTGTTTTTTCGAGTGTATACTGTACATATAAACTATTATGGAGTTTAGCACCCGAATGTGGTATTTTTCGATAATCGCCTTTCAATTTCAACGAGTCGGAAATTTTTCCTCGGCTGTCGTAATTATTTATCTATTGCGGTCGTCGCCACTATATTAGGATTTTCTCGATACCCTTTTTCTAAAGTGTTCTATATATACCAAATATATACATATAGGTAGTCCCATTTACTTGTGTACTCCTTTCGACGGATCATACTCCATAGCGGCATAGCCTTGGGCCTTTGTCGTTGAAGAATCAAACAAAATATAGTATTATTAATTGGTCGCAGATATAGGTACTTAAATTTTAATACAATACGAGTAGAAAATCCACGATAACAGAGCGCACGAGGCAGAGCTGCGAGCGTCTGTCGACGTTACGTGTTTTTCTCGCGACAAAATCCGAATCACTGTAATGGTTTTGACGCTCGATGCCGCCGCCACCAATAAAATACTCCTCTGATAAAGCTCTCTATCTGCTCCTGTAGCCTGTACAATGCACTGTGACTGTAGTATTTATTATATAGGATTGGATTTTTTTTCTCTCCCTCTCTCTTTCACTTTTTATCCGTATTAGCAAAGGGCATCGGAAGCGCCTAGCTAGACGTCCGCTCATGATGTACGACGTACGACCAACGATAATATCGTTTTTTAATTTTTTTTTCACGCTTGTTTCTTTTTCATTTTGTAACATTAACGTTTCTGTGACGGCGTTCTGCTTTGGCGTGTCCTCGTTTTTATTTTTTTCATTTTTTAACCGATTACTCCCAACGGTATAGAAAACATGCGTGCTGGCAAGCTGTATTTTGACATTTCGCTATACCGAACCGTGATAGCCATCTGGAAAATAAAAAATTGCCATTTTTTTTTTATTTTTTACTTTGGTCTCGTACTGTACGGTTCATATCGCGCTGAGTACGTATGTAGTAGTGTTGATCTGTGTGTATATGTATTAAATATATAACCGCGTTGTGTGAGATTTTAGGAAAAAAAAATAAAAAAAATTAAACCGAAGTATCAGTACGAAATACGTGAGGTAGACGAAGTACCAGGGAGAGGGAGTGTGATGTATAGCATAGCATCGTGATTAGAATTAAAACTCTTCTCGTTGATTAATTCCGTAATGTGGGCAGAACGTCAAGAGCGAAAGAAATATCTTCGATTAGAAATATTATATCCTCGTGTGTGAACGGGTTGTAGAATTTCCCCATGGCACTATCTGCCTTTCTTAAGAGGCGACTTAAAGAGAACCAGAGGAACCGTTTCTTTCCCCCGATATTTTTATAATTCACTCTTCACATATCAATACACACAATCAGTTCAGAATTCTCCACACAAAGAGAGTAAACTGGCCACCATTGATGGATTTGCAAACCCACAGTGGTTATTTTTGCAAGAAACACCTAATGAGTGTGGCCCTGAGTTCCGGCGCCTCTTAAATGAGGCAGGGGTGCAGGGGTGCTAAGAATATCCATTCGCGCTAATCGGTTCAATTATGCGAAGAAGATCAGCAATGTAGGCACGCAGAATGTACATGGTCTGAGGACTACAGGTACGTTAGCTGTAGTCGAAAATGAAATGAAAAGAGTAGGGTTGCTGATATCAAGAATCAATGAAACCCACTGTAACGCTGTTGGAGAATTTACATCAGGCGAGGGAAATTTCGTCTTTCTGTCTGGTAAAGGAGGCCACCCAGAAATGGTAATTATAGTAGAATGGTAGATTCAAACAGCTGGTGTTAGGTGCAAGGGTCATCAACGATCGGATGTTAGTTATCAGGATTGATACAGCTCCATCCACCATAAGTGTCATCCTAGCACGCAGCACCAGATGCAGAAACTGAAAAATTCTACAGTGTTGTGGAAGAAATGGGCACCGACTTCACCAACAAGAAGCGACATAAGACTGGTGCTGGGAGAATTTTAATGCCAAAATTGGGAAGACTGATAGCAGTGATGCTTACAATGAAGTAGTTGGTAGTCATGTTCTAGGAACAAGGAATGAGCGTGGAGATGGGCTTCTCCAGTTCTGCAGGGAACAGAACTTGTGTTGGTGAATTACCTTGTTGCAACTACATAATCGCAGACTATACACATGGAAGTTGTGTGATGGTCACACGCGTGTCCAAATTGACTACGTTCTAATTCAGAAAAGATGGAAATCGTCGATCATTAGAGCCAAAACGTATCCAGGAGTTGATGCGGCACCAGATCACTAACTTCTGGTGGCAGGAGTACGGCTGTGAATCCGCGTGAAAAAGTCAAAGAAGAAAGCATGGACTTTTCTCGCTGATGTTGAATTGAAGAAGCCGGCTGCTAGGACAAATATCATACGTTCGGATACAAATGACGCAAACACCAGGTGGGAAGACATCAGAACCGAGATTACTCGTGCACATAAGTCAATTATTAAGGAAAGAAAACTCGTGTTAGGAAAAAAACAGCCTTGGATAACAGAGGACACCCTGCCAATTATAGAGCAACGTAGGTAAGCCAAATGTCATTGTGAAAACCAAGATTATAGGCTACTTAACAGAGCAGTCCGGCAGTGTTGTTGTAGAGACAGAGAAGCCTACCTTAACCAATCCTGCAAAAAAATACAAGAATACGCAGACCGTCAGATCGCCAGAGATTTTAAACCCAGAATTCGCGAGATCAAGAAAGATGATGGCACAGTTGTGTGCGATTCTAGAGGAATCCTGGACAACTGGAAAACATACTGCGAGCAGTTGTACCAAGATAGTGGAACACCAGAGGTAACCCAACTGGTTCCTACCATTGAAGTGATAGTTGAAGATGAGCCTAACGTTGTACTTGATGAGGTAAGGGAGGTGGTGAATACGATGAAAATATACAAAACACCTAGTTGCGATGGTATTGAAGTTGAATTGTGGTAAGCTCTTGGTGAAAATGGAATCAAAGCAGTCTGGCAACTCTGCAATGTGATCTGATGAGAGTTGTAAATGGTTTACTGAATGGTGTAAGTCGGAGCTGATTACCTGGCCTAAGAAAGCAGATGTCCGATTGTGCTCTAATTATCGAATAATCGCTTTAATTCCACCTGGCAGCAAAGTCATGTCATAAATCCTAAACAACCGGATCAAGGCGTATTCTAAACAGGCAAATTCTACCTGAATAAGCCAGGTTCACACGAGGAAGAGGCACGAGGGAACGCATTATGAATGTGCGGCAAATTATCGAAAAATGAAGGAAGTTCAACATGCCTGTAGATTACACCAAAGCCTTTGGCAGCGTGAATTTGAAAAAGCTCTTCAAAGTTTTAAGTGAGACAGGGAGTTCCTGCTCATATTGTACATTTGATGGAGTCTTTATATGAGTTCAGTTCTATGGTGGCGGTGAGAGTTGATGGCGAAGAATCTGAGGCATTTCAAGCGGAACAAGAAGTGCGTCAAGGATGCACATTATCGCCGCAGTTATTCAACATCTATGGTGAGCATATAATTCGCGAGGCTCTAGTACATTGGACTGGTTGTATTTCCATTGGAGGAAGAAGAATCTGTAATCTGCGATATGCGGATGATACCACCTTGATTGCTTTGGATGAAGAGGAATAGCAGAGCTCATCAACCTGGTGAAGATAGCCTGCAGAAAACTTGAACTTCGTATTAATACATCAAAAACAAAAATCATGGTGATGAATCGGGTCAAGTGTATTCCAGTTTGTACTGTCCTGAGCGAATATGAAAAAGGTCAATCGTCGGAGCAGATGGAGGCTCATCAGTAGAAGTATGGCGCTAAATCACTCTGAGCAAATCAGTCGTGACCGCACTGCATTATATAACATGTAGTAACAAGATCTCCAGAAAGACAAGAAAGAGACATATACAGTCACTTGTTTTCTCTGTTTTCCTATATTCCGTGGAAACAAGGATGTTGAAAGCAGATGATAAAAGAAGAATCAACATCTTTGAGATGTGGGTCTGGCATAGGATGCTGAGGATACCCTGGACAGCGTGACGAACCAACATTTCAATCTTCAACGAAGTACAGAATCCAGTCAGGCTAAGTGTTTTATGCGAGAAACACATTCTAGGGTATTTAGGACATGTGTCCAGAAGAGAAGTCGGAAATCTCGAGAAAGACATTCTCTTTGGTAAGGCCTTTGGTAAAAGAGGGAGGAAGATTTCCGACCAGGTAGTTTCACATCATCAAAGCGCGAATGGGCTCTGTGGTAAGAGCTGCTCTTTTAGGTGCAATACGGTCATAAGCGACTGAGATCTATTGATGAAGATAATTTTAAAAGGTTCATGGGGGGGGGGGGTCAAAATTCAATTTGTAGTATAATTGCGAGATGGGTGTCAAAATGCATGTTTTTTTTTCGAAAAAATAACGCTAAAACTCAATTCAAAAAGGCTGAAAACATACATTTTGAAATCTTCGTCCCTCCTCACACTTTCCCTTGTTTTTAGTCATGCAAGTTATGACTTATTGAATATTTTTGAAAAAATTTGGGAGATGATGGGTTGCTCAACATTTGGAAGGGCTCCCTATCTTTGCTTATCATGGGAGGTACTCTTTTGGTCATTGCAGGTCAGATCCAGCTTTTTTCCCCTCTAAACTAAAAGCAATGAAGTAAATAAATTGCAGTTCATGTCGAACTTTGTACTGATTTTGCTCGAATGAGGTTTTTTGAGCTGAAAATTTTCTGGGTTAAAATGAACTTCCAATGAAATACTTCACGGAAGCACAACAAAGCACCCTATTATCCACTTGTAACTAAAAAAACTAGTATGCTTCTTTAGTCTACATTAAGTAAGCTATACGATAAAGTGAAGAAGAAAAACAGCCTATACAACAATGAAAACAAATAATAACCTGTTTCACTACCTCTTCAGATACCCCCCTTTTTTTCACGAAGCTTATTTACATCAATTTAAGATGGTGTCTTCACCATCCGTTGACTTCTGTCGCATCGAAATAAAAATAAAGAAGAACTGTAAGAAGAAGAAGAAGAAAAAAAGGAATACCAAAAAAAAAGCATAAGCGAAAGCAAACCTTGCGTCGACATAATCGTCTCTCTAATACGATATTCATTACAAACATACGTGTACAGTGTACACGCAAAGGTCTCGTTGTTTACCTTCCCTTTTTTTTTGCCACTGGTCCGTATCGGTGTAGCGTATAGCAAGTTCCCCGCGTATATTCAAAGTCGAGCATGCGTGCCCCTGAAAAACACAATCGCGTAATGACTTTTCAAAGGGGTGGTATATTCGGTATTCGCGAGCAGACGCGTTACCAAAACAACAAGGGTGCGAAAGACGTAGCATAGATGAAGGGTACGGTCGAAGGGTAATACAGTAAATAAGTATAACGAGGGAATAATGAAAGTTGATACTCCCCCAGCATCGGATATGGAATGGATGCGGTGGCGTGCGTTACATTGTGTAAATTTAAGACGTATAACATCGTAACGCCTTTAAATAAAATCTCGTCGACTAAACGGCGTAATCGTCCGATTGCAAATTAAGAGAATATTTTCTTAAAGTCATCCTATGGTGATTTATAACTATTATACGATCAGCGCACGGGCACTGTACCGTACCGTACCGTACCAAGTACGTACACGCGTCTTGGATATGATGAAAATTATGATAACGGTGACGTCGCGACGCGACGTACAGTTGCGGAAATTTAATTATTTTCCGATTAAGTACCACGAAATATTTGCAGGTTTAGGTCCCCCGCCCCCTCCCCATTCCCTTGCGAGTTTTCTTACCGATATGTATTCCGTTGCGTTGGTGTTATTTTTTCGCCATGTCAGCTTCCACGTGATGCTGAGTTGGGGGTTTTTATGTTGAGATTTTGGTAGCAGCGGTGGGAAGCGAGGGAGCTACCCTTGTGCATAGCTTATACTCACGGTTGTATTTTGGGCTGAAGTGGACTCGTATAAAATTTCAATCATTTAGATTACTCAGGGTAACTGCTACAGGTTCGTCTGCGATCTAAATTTTCATCACGTTCCATTTGCAACGTAACCTCCCCTCTTTTCTGGATGAAAATTCCCCCAAACTTCTCCAAAATCCGTGAATGTTTTGACATCCTGGGGGGGGGTAAAGGGGGTTCAAATTTTGGTTTTCGGGCAATAACTTCTTGAATAATGCACTTACGAAAAAAATATTAGAACAAAAGTTGTAGAGCACAAAAATACAAACATATTTTCTTTGATTTTCCCAGGAGGGGGGAGCGGGAGATAATGACACGCAAAAAAAGTCACGTTTGAAAATTTCCTTAAGATACAAATCATTTTAAAAAATCGGCTTAAATCACTTTTAGGAGCGGTTTTTTTGCATAGTACTTCCCACTACTGTGTAAAAGAAGTAAAATGCGAGACCACCCTGTTTTCTCAACGTGCGGGGGCCCTCTGTTGACAAAAGTCGTAACTTTCTCCGATGGTAGAACGTGATTTTTTCCAAAAAACTTTTGCTTGTGTGCTTGAGTTTTTATTTCAATAATGTCCACATTTCGGCACCCATATCGTAATCTTTCAAAATTTTGAGTTTTGACCCTCTACCTTGGGGCTATGGTATTGACAGGGGAAGGGGGAGGGATTAAAGTCAACATTTGAGGGAACCGAAGATTCAGGAAGATAATTATTTCGGAAAACATTTGACAGGTAGTATAAATTGGATTTTAGTATTGAACTAGCACAAGGGATAAAATGGGAAGGATTCGTTTTTGGATAGGATAGAAAAATACACAGATACCAGAAAACCCGAATAGGGACCCAATACACAAAATCTAATTTGATATGCACGCACCCACACAGCGACGATACTGTGTGCCCTTGGCACGGTAGGTTTATTTATATTTTAAATAAATATAAAAATTTAGAATTGCCAAAAAAGGGAGAAAGGGTCATTAATGATTCCTGAAAAAGAAAATATTCAAAATTTATGCATAAAAAAAATGATTTATCACGCGAAGGTGAAAATTTAGAATTTTGGAAAAGAATTTATTATCGTAAGAAAAAGATTATAATATTTAGGTCATCAAAGCGACCATGTCTACTTTAACATTTTAATTCATAACTTACTATGTAGTGGAAAGATTTCTCCTCGGCAGCTGAACAGCTGGTCTCGTGGTCTTTTTTCTCAGTCACCTATGTTAACAAAAATAAATTTACCCGCGAAATAAATATAAAAAAATTGAAAAGGAAAAGAAAATCTATATTTCAATCGAACGAAGAAAAAAATACTCGCGAAACATATCAGACAGATGAAAAAGAAAGAGTGAGTAGAAGAATAGAATATCGATATGTTCGTGTAGGATGTATTTAATTAGGTAGGGACTGGCAGGGGAAGAGATAATTTTTAATAATAGTAATTTTAAACGATAATTTTGTATGTAAAAAGGACCGAAAGATTAATGCCGAAAAAAGAGAAGAGAGAGAGAAAAAAAATAAAAAGTGGTATCTCATGCCACAGGGCTCAAATTTTGTCAAGGCAAAACTAAATGTCAGAATTGGAATCAGCAACCTTAAATACCTATGTTTTGGCATCAATATTGAAATATTTCAAAATTTTGAGTTTTTAACCCTTCCCATTGGGGTTAATGTCGAAATTGGGATCAGCGACCTAGAATACCTACATTTCCACATCCATATTGAAGTTTTTCAAAACTTCGAGTTTTGACCCTACTCCCCTTTCTCCCCTTTGGGGATCAGGTGTAGTCAGACCCAAAAATAAATATCAAAAACGGATTCAGCGACCTTGAATTCCCTTATACCGAAAGTTATGAGATTGTATGCTTCAAATTCCAGTCAGAATGATTTTTGATTACTAATTTTTTCAACCTGCCCCAGTGTGGATCGGTTATAATAGAAAATTCGAAAAATTGGTTCATACAAAAATTGTAGAGCTTCAATAGAAGAATATTTTCGATATTTAATTTTTTTCGTAGCTGGTAATGGAGGGGGGCATCGGGCATATAAAAAACAAAAAAAATTATATTTGAAAATTCTTTCTACAATTTCGTTACGCTGAAGAGAGACAAACATAATTTCCAGCCAGCTAAAAATCCAATCAACTGCATTCTGTGGTTTTTGTAGGCCCCTAACGTGATTTTTACAACAATTTTAACTGTGGACCCGAATTGGGCTTTCCATAGTGAGGTTCAATTTATTTAATTAATGAGAGATTTTCTTACATTATTTTTTGTTTTGTTTATTCTCTACAATATCTATTTATACGGAATTTTCGCTTTTCGTGAATTTTGTTCGGGTTTAAATCCAAAAAGCGCAATCGTTTTAGATGAAAAGAATTCGCCAGATGTGGAAATTTCGTTTATAGACACCATAAAACGTGTATTTTGAATATTTCCGAACTTCCCTAAACCCCACATATACTTAACCATCGGGGTGTAAAGTTTGATTTTTTTGTGGTAATTACTTCCCAAAGAACGCACTTGCGAAAAAAATTTTGGAACAAAAGTTGTGGAATTTTGAAAAACGAACATTTTTACTTCTTTTACAGGAGCTTGGACGTTCAGAAAAAAGTAATTTTCTCAAAAATCAATTAATTGGTATTTAGTAGTAATAATCTAGTTGCTTCCGACTATTATGTGAAATAATAAAAGTGTTGGGCTGTCTATTTCTTTCAAAGTGAGGAGGGGGTGAGGGTGAAGTTTCTCCTCAAAAGTCCGTTAGGCTAGAAAGTTCGAAAAGTTGGGTTAGACAAATGTTGTGGAGCGTTAAAAGACAAATATTTTCGTTTTTTTTTTTTTTTTTACTTTTCTCTTAGGTGGTCGTAGGACGAAGCTACGACGAAGAGAAAAAAAAGTGACATTTGAAAATCCCTCTAAAAATAAATATTTTACCCCAATGCGAGTCCGGTATAAATTCCAACGAGTCGAAAATTGAATAAGTCTAATACACGGGTTATTGTGATCCTAGAATTACACTTTGACCATAATTTGAGCATCAAATTCAAATTGATCTTCTGAAGGGGAGGTTCAAAATCCAAAATTTGCAAAATTTAGAGTTTGGTGTAAGTTTATCACGTTCTAAAATTGTCTTAGACCATAATAGTGCCTAGATCGCAAAACAGCACATTGAAAAACCTATATACCCTATCAGATACTTAGCCATTTTTATGTATTTTGCAAAATTTAGAAATTATAGCATCCCATTTTGTGGGGTCCAATGTTAGTCCAAAAGCTGAAACAGATTTTAGACCTCATAAATTGACACTAATGTCTAAAATTTTCCAAATTTTAAATTTTGAACCTCCCTCTTCAGAAGCCCAATTCGGGCTAGACGCTTTCTTCATTTCACATAATAATGGGAAGTACTAAACAAGAAAAATGCTGCCAGTGAACGAAGCAGATTTTTGAGAATTATTCGCGTCAATGGAGATTTTCAAAAAAGACTTTTTTCTGAACGCTCTAGCTCCTCCCCACAATCTTCTCTTGGAAAAAGTCAAAGGAGTGAAAATGTTCGTTTTTTAATACTGTACAACTTTTGTTTTGGCATTTTTTTTCGTTAGTGCGTTATTTCGGAAGTGATTGCCAAGTACGAAACTTTGCACTCCCTTGTCCTCGAAAATGGAGGCAAAATATGTATAAATTTTAGTGAAGTTCGGGTACATCGAAATATATAATTCAGAGTACCTACGTACGAGAGTTCCGCTTTCCTTGAATTTTGACCGGGTCAAGGCCCCAAGACCCTATGTAATTGACCTTTCCAAAATTTTGAATTCGATACTAATCTGTCATTTTATTGCAGAAAGCTTTGCTTTTCTGCTGAAAAAATATCGTCTCAAAATCCATCGAATAATATTCAAATTCTGGTCAAATCACGACACGACTTCGGTGTTTTGCAAATAAGTAAAATGGGGGGAAAAACCGATAACGACCAACCGATATGTAATACGGTCAGGCATCTAATCAAGCCCGGAAACGTATCACAATATCGTTTCCTCGATGTGTATCCATCATCAACGTGCTTCTTTCATGTGCAACGCATAATTCACTGGATGAAAAAAAAAAACATCACTTTGTAAAATATTCGCTTTTCCGTTTTCCAAAAAAAAAAAAAGGAAAAAAAAATGCCTCATCGTCGCACTGGTCAATTTGGCCACATAGAGCAATAAAATACATATATACCAAGGGTAAAAAAAGATGTAGCTATTTTTTCATTGCACGGTACCCGTACTCGTGTGGTACCTTTGAAATTGGTGCTCAATTTTAAAAGCAGTATAAAGCATAGAGACCTCGTCAGACTGGAAAAAGCACAATGCCCTCGAGCTAGGCCGATATTACGGCCATTATAGGGACGAAAATATGCGCGCCGGATGCAACGTGGAGCAATTTACCTAGTTACACGGGCAGACACGATGGAAAGTGTCCGGATGGTGGGTGTAGAATGCATACCAATGAAGCACAGGTATCTATACTACCTTAGTAGGTAGGTAGCTTGCAAAAAGTTCCATTTGTTTGGCATGTTTTGTTTTTGCTTTTTTTTTTTAAAAAGTTCCATTTTTTTTGGTTTTTTTTTTTTTTTTTTTTTTTTTTTTTTTTTTTTTTCACCCATAATACCTACACGGAACGATAAATTGAAACGGATCGGAAAAGCCTTTGTGTATATAGTACACGATGTTGTTGTTGTCGTTTCTATGTGGCTACTGTTTGTTTACTGTGTTAACTCATCACCAGGCAGAGAGAAAGAGGGAGCATGAAGTATCGAATATCATCGAGAGGAGTATTAGTACGAAAACCGGAACGAACAAACGGATGGACGGACGCGTACCGATGTTAAAATTGGGGGTACGATGGTACAGTTGGTCGTGGTCGCGTCGTCGGAAACCATCATGTATTATTTATAGGCATCTTCCGCGAACGAGATTCCGCCTTTTGTTACGAATTACTATACGGTGTTAATTCGATATACAATGCGGTCGCTATAATATTCGGCCAAGTTGAATAAATCAAATCGCCGAGTCGTAGTTTGGCTCTGGCTCGAATGGTTGCCGTTCTTTTGCACTATGCAATGACCTCGGCCGTCTTAATGCGAATGCTATAGATAGCTAGGTATGGTGATACATATTGCCAAAAGTAGGCTTGCGAAGAGAGAATGAAATGATGAAATCATTCAACGAAGTAGTCCTACCGTCCAAAGGGCAAAAAGTGCTGCAGAAACTGAAAACAGTCTGTTTTTTTGGTGGGCATATAAATCACTTTGCTTACACACGTAGGTGTAAGTCCTGGCGATGAGGACGTGGAGGGGGGGGGGGGGGGTCCCAAAAACCGTTTTTTTTGCATGTGATACAGGATAGTTTCCCGAGCCTGGATATGTATTTATTTTGGGTTCGACAATCGCTCAATCGTCGGCCAGGGGGCTCTAAGTATCATTTTTCGTAAATTTCGGCCATTTTTCGCTCAAGTACTACTGCGCTGTAGGCCAAATGCAACCTTCGATAAAAAAAATTTATGCATGTACTGGCAGGTTGGTTAGTTATGAATCCGAGGAACGTCTGATTTTGAAAATCACTTGGCACAATAGCTTTGGGGTGAATTTTGAACTAATGTTCGCCCGAAATTTTTTCAAAATATCAGCCTATTGTTGAACTGATGGAAAAACTATAATCGATAGACAATCCAAAAGTGTATACGTAATATATTCCAAAATCAGCTTCCGAGGTCAATTGGGGGGAAGGGATATGAGGGTCTTTACCCTTTTTGAACTTGGAAAGGGACTTTTCCTCCCTATCTCTCCTCCAAATTGATCTAAGAAAATTGAAATTTGGTAAGCTGACTTGGTAGAGGCCAGAAATGTGCTTTTTGAGAGTTTTGACTTTTCAGATCCATTGCGCCATCCTACAGCCCGGAAATGTGTTTTTTGGATGGATTTTCTCTACGCTTTGAGTTTATTCCTCGCATGAATCCCTTAGAAATTGAGTTAGGAAGCTGAAATTTGGTTCGACTTTTTAGCCCCATTGCACTCCCTTGTCTTACCACTGATCAGGAAAAAAGTTTTTTTTTTTTTTTTTTTGGTATTCAAAGTATGTCAAGCAAAAATCAAACTTTTAGCCGAATGGTGGAGCAACTAAAATCCCAGCTTTCTAGCTAAAGGGTGGAAGTGGGGTGTCCAGCATTTTTTTCAACATTGAAGAAAAATTCCAGGTAAATTTGACATCGCCATCGCCCCGCAGCCGATTAAAACTTCCCAAACATTTAATCAGTCCTGCTCCTTTGCCCCTCTCTCTTCCTTTCCAACAATTTTTTTTACACAAAATCAAATTCAAGTCTCATGTCACCTAACTGTATGTGCCAAATATCGTGCAAATGACTGGAATTTTTTTTAAACCAATTAGAATTCTGCGAAAATATTTATAATATCATGAAAATTGGTGAAAGTATTTAAATTGTGATAAAATTTGGAAGAAATTCTGCTAAAAAACTTGTTTTTTTCCTGATGAAATCTACAAAATTGAAGCTGAAGACTACTCTTGAGGATGATAACATTGCTTTTTAAACATGATGGAAGATTCTTGACACATTTCAAGAACTAGCTTCTGAATATGGGTGGATTGAAAAAAGTTGACCAATACTAATACGAATGTGCAAGAAATGGATGATTTTCATCAAATGTTTTACACTTGCATGTACGCTTGTGCTATGTGCCCTTTTTGTGTTCCTGGTTTTCTAAGGGGGTGTGAGGGGGGAGGTGGATTGCTGGTCTAAACCCTGTCACGAGGCTGGAAAACTTTAAACATTTTTACATTTCAAAATTTCACCCTCACTTTGCTCGGACATACCACTTTAGTAGAAAGAATTTAGACCCCAAAAAAAGGGAACTTCCCACCTCTGAGCCATTCCTGGCCACGCCACTGCTCTGAGGGATCAGGTTTTTTAAAATTATCACATTTTTAGATTCGATCGAGAACCAAATAGTTGCCAGGTACAGAAAAAATGCATTTAAACTGCAGTAAAAAATTTCTCATTTATTTAATATTCGTGCGAGTAATTCATAATAATAATGTCGTATAATTTGAGTGGTCTCGATTTAGCTTCCGAAGCGATACTTTTGAGGATTCTCGTGCCACCTTTCTCCTTTCCTTTTTTTTTTTTTTTGAAATGATATCAATGGTATTCATGTCTCATGGTTGACCAACTTTGTTCCAGTTGACAAAAAATCTTAGTGAAATCAATTTATAGTGTAACTTTTGTCACAATGGACTACCACGGTGTATAATTTCTGGTAAACCTGGAGAAATCAGGGAATTCTGGAATTTTTGTTGGAAATATTAAAATTTAAAAAAATTGGATAATTTTCATGGTAAATTTGTATTTTTGTGGTTTTTTGCTGAAATGAAAATTGAAGAAATAAACGTTGTTTCACGTTTTTCTGATTTAATTTGCTCCAATACCAGCCATCAATAGCCTGATTTTCTATGTCATATTGTCAATGAAAACCAGGCTATTATAGTCTATCAACCAATGGCGGTTGGGGAAGGAAATACCGACGAAATCCGTTTTGGGATCCAAGAAGACCATAAAGATAATTTTTGGCCCTATTAGATATTCATTTTTATTTTATTTTGCTCGATACGGACCAAAATCGCTCCAATTCGATCAATCGGCTCAGTTTGGCTGCGAATTAGATATATATGAGTGGGGATGACCTTGGGTCAAAATTCAATTATACCCCATTTTGGGGAAGGGGGTGCTGAGGGGCCAAAAACACAAAAATTGTTCTTTTTTAAAACAGTCGATAGAGAATCGAAAATTGCATAACATATTCAAAAATCAACCTCCTAGGTCAATCAAGAGGGGAGATATGAGGGGTTTTCCCCTTTTCGACCTTGAAAAATGACTGTTTCTCCAGTATCTCCCCACCAGAATGAGCTAGAAAGTTGAAATTTAGTATGTACATGTAGTAGGGACTCTGAATGCACCTTTTGGTGGTCTCAGCTTTTCAGCCTCATGGCACCCCCTCAAGGTCCTGAATTTGTGATTTTTTTGTTTGACCCTTGCATAATTCCCCTCCAAATTGGACTAGGAAGTTGAAATTGGGTATGCGCAGTCAGTAAGGACTCTTGGTGTGCCTTTTTAGCCCCCATTGAGCCTTTCCTATACTCGATGCTGATTAGGAATATATTGAATTTTTCCTACTCAGTTTGAAAGTACGTTCATTTTGATACCCATCATGGCATGGGTTTTCAAATAAAATTTACCCACCCCTCCAACTGGAAGAAATTGGTCTGGAAGACCTGAAAAAGTTTAAGAGAATCGTTTGTGGAGTCTCATGGACACCATGGCTACAGTCCAAAAGAGGTGAAGACTTATGATTGATAAAAAATCATTTTCTTTTTCTATGCTATAAAATATGTGGGAAATGAAATATTTGTAAAAATGCATTTCATTTGGTCTCGGCAAGGAGTATGATCTTCGAAGTAAGGATGATATTTTACGCTTTGAGAAAGTTGTGCTTTATCAAATTAAAGGGAATTGATTTTCACGCTGTATTGAATCTTATCTAAGAGCAGGAAAAAATTCTAACAATTTTCTCAATTATAAATAAAGCAACATACTTAAATTCAAACCGAAAACCATCTTCTGGCACGTAATCGCCGGGTTATCTATCTTTTTAACATAACAAACAAACCTAATTTAAAGTGAAATGATAATTCCTTATTAAGTAATTTTTCAAATAACCAACTCTGCTTAAAGTCGAGCATAATATACCTATTCTGCCATATTTATCTCACAAACAGCACACATAAGTAAACACATGTGTATAATTTTCTGTTACGCGAAAATTTGCATTATTTCAATTAGTGTAAGTGGATGGTGTGTGTGTAATGTGTAGGTAGGTACAGGTAGAGGTACCTAGTACCTTCATCGACGCGACGTAAGCTTTTATACGCGCATTTCAACTTACATAATAATTTTGCAATTCGTTTAGAAGCCAGTGTAGTGTTCTGCTGCTGCTACTATGTGTTTGTACGTACAGTATGTCTGGAGTTGGGCGAAAACAATACAATAATAACCGCAAATGGTATACATTGCTCACTCTCACTGTCGCTCGACCCGTTAAACTCACCAGCCCAAATCATCAAATCATCATTTCAAGGCGACGTGACGCGAAACCGAAACGCATTCACGGTTCGAAACACATACCTAATAGTTATTCGAAAACGTTACTTTTAGAAAGCAAAATTCTTCCTCAAAATAACCAAATGTGTGTATCAACCAATTGCTTAAGATGATATTGTCCGGTAGACGTCCACAAACAACATACTAAAAGTCCCTATCGATTGTGGTAGAGCGCAATCTACAGGAGAGGGGTCAAGATTCGCCAAAAAATCAAATTGTTCGCTATATCTCCCTAAATACTAGTTTTAAGGTGACAGAAGTTATATAAGAATTTGAAGTAGACTTAGTTTCCTACAACTTTGCTTCTATCAATTTTTTCGTAGGTATGATCGTGGTGGGGGGGCGAGTCCTCAAAAAAGCGTGCTTTTCAGGTCACCGGATAAATTGCTATAAAATGTGACGAAATTTCACGTTATGAATCGTACCTACCATTAATATGGTAATTTTCTTCATCCATACTAGCCCCCTCACCCCTCCCCTTAGAAAATAGACAATGAAAATTTAATTATACAATTAGAAATTACTGAAACACCAAGTTTTCGTGCAGATCGTGCTTCTCCTGTCTTGAGTCACTCCTTCTTCCTCGTGTAAAAATACAAGTTTTGGGTATTAATATGGCGAGGAATAATTTTTTTCATCCGAATAACGTCCTCGCCACCTTTTTACCCTTGAATTTTTTGGTTTCCAGACGAAGGGAAATGTATGTTACCCCTTAGTAACAGCGTATGCTTCGAACTTGTTTTTTAGAAAGGTTTTTGGGCGGTCAAAGCCCCGAAAGCTTTCTCAATGTGAATCATGTACCTACCAGTTCTTTCAAGCTTTTTCTCAATGTAAAAATATTTTAATTTAAATTTAAGTTGAAATTTGGAGAGTGGATTCTGAGAGGTGGGCCAAAAACCGAAAAAAATAGTTACTTTTGAGCCAATCGATGAATAATCTGAAAATGTATATTACCTCATACCGGAATGAGTCTCATGGGTGAAATTGGAGGAGTGATAGGGGAGGGGGAATCCAGTTTGTAACCTTTTTAAAAAACTAATTTTTTCATCTACCCTCCTCCCCACCCCCATAAAACAATGCGGTTAAGCATTATTATGAAGATTCAGTAAAGGTCCTGCATGTGCGTTTCGTAGGTTTCAACCCCCCCCCCGTGACCACTCAGAACCCCAACTAAGCTATTATTTGCATGGTCTTTCTCATTTTTAGCATGTTTTTCTATGCCATATTGTCAATGAGGACCAGGGCATTACAGTCAATCGACCAATGGAGGTTGTGAGGGGGGAGGGGATATCAACAAAATCCGGTTTAGGGTTTTAGAAATCCTTGAAGACAATTTTTGGTCATGTCAGATATATTTTTTTTTCCTGAACATTAAAATTATTTACTCCGGTCGTTACTGACCAAGATAGCTCCAATGTGGTCAATTGTTTCAGTTAGGCGGTGGATTTGATATATCTGAGTGGAGATGACCTTAGGCCAAAATTCAGTTGTGCTCAATTTTGAGAGGAGGGGCACTGATTGGCCCAAAAACGCAAAAATTGCCCCTTTTTAGACCAATTGATAGAGAACCAAAAGTTGCATAATATTTCGAAAAATTATCCTCTTTAAGTCAATTAGGAGGTGAGGTATGGGGTTTCCGCCTTATTGACCCTGAAAAAGACTACCCCCCCCCCCATATCATCCCACCAAATTGCGCTAGAAAGTTCAGATTTGGTGCTTACATTCCTTTTGAGGGTTCCAATTGATTAGCCCCATTGCACCCCCCTCCCTTTCAGTCCCAAAAAAGTGATTTTTTGATCGGGTTTTCTTAGTTTTTAAGTTTGTTCCTCGCATAACTCACCTCCGAATTGAGCTGGGAAGTTAAAATTAGGTACATACGTTTAGTAGAGACCCTAAATGTGCCTTTGGGGGTCTCGACTCTTCCAACCCATTTTACCCCTTCACAGTTCTGAATATGTGGTATTTGGGGTTGCTTTTTCTAATTTGTAGAGTTTGTTCCTCTCATAACTCCCCTCCAAATTGGGCTAGGAAGTTGAAACCAATGATATGCCTTTTAGGGATTTCGACCTTTTAGCCCCATTGAACCCCTGTGTCACGAAAACCAGATTGCGGTGTTTTTTTTTATTCTTTGTCCTTCCCATATCTCCTCTCCAAAATGAGGTACATTCCTCGCCATTCTTGAATACAATTGACATTCGTATCTTAATTTATTCCAAGTTTTAACCAAAACTCGCATTTTTTCAGGTGGTAGGAGGGGGACTCAAGAGAGAGGGAGTACAATCTATACAAAAACTAGGTATTTCAGTAATTTCTAATTGTATAATTCAATTTTCATGGCCTGGTTTCTAAGGAGAACTACTGAAAAAAAAAACGTCGTGAGGAGGGGGGGTAATAAATATATGAGGAAAATTGATATTATGGTTAGTACGATGCATAACATAAAATTTCGTCATATTTTATCGTAATTTATACTGTGACCTGAAAAACATCCTTTTTTGAGGGCTCCTCTTCCACCACTATCGTATCTAGGAAAAAATTTATAGAAGCAAAATTGTAGGAAACTTGAGTCCACTATAAATTCTTATGCAATTTTTGTCGCGTTAAAACTGGTATTTCGAAAAAATTGATGGGGGGGGAGAGGGTGACCACCCTGTGGATCGTGTACTCCCTCTATCGATGGGGACTTTTAGTATATTGTTTGTGGACATCTATCGTACGTATTTCATGAAAAAAAAAATCGTCAATGGGAATTTTTTCCGTATTATTACCTAGAATTACCGGACTACTACTGTAATGGGTAATTTTCAATTCCCTCGGAATTCGTGTTATTCCACACTAATAGGTCTGAACCTATTCATCTTTCGTCAGCGTTTGAACAAGTTTTCAAGAGGCGATATGTCGGATAGGTAGGGGTCCTACTCATCATTCGTGAAATGGTGCGAATTTACGTGCATTATCGGCTTGGATTTTCCACAAAGGTTGGGGTGGGAGAATTTTGAGCCTGGTACCTCTTGATGAGAAAAAATATGTATGTTGCATCTTGTACTCTCGTAAAGAATACTTCTTTTAATTGTATGTGCCTAATTTTTCATGTATGTGCTTTGTCAAATTTTTGCAAAACTATGCATTTTTTTTGTTGTTAAATATTTCTTCTTTTTTATTTAAGTGCTTTTCTTCCCTTTTTTATTACCTTTTTTTTTTTTTTTTTTTTTTTTGTTTTTAAATTTTTTTAATCAAATATGTTTTTCTAAACTTTTTGCAAAACTATGCATTTTTTTTTTTTTTAAATATTTCTTCTTTTTTTTTTAAGTGCTTTTTTTCCCTTTTTTTTTTCCTTTTTTTTTTTTTTTTTTGTTATTGATGTTAAATTTTTTCAATCAAATATGTTTTGCTAAACTTTAGGTAATTGTGTATAAAAAAAATCGGATTATATGTTTGAATGTCTTCGGTTGGTATCGCAATATTTTTTTGAAGATCCACTGTGTGCGTGGATTCCGTCATATTCCATATTCTTAAGACCAAGTGGAAGAAAATAGAACTTCAAAACCAATAAATTGTTTTTCCGAGTACCTCACGTACTACACTAACTCACATCTTTCTTCTCAGTTTACCTCGCTGTGTAACTTTGAAGACTATGACTATCGCGACTTAAAAATAAGGAGAAGAAAAAAAAAATGATAATACAAGGCTGTAATACATTAAGGAAATCATTTTGGCCTGAGGAGCCGAGGTGCCGCACCGAGCTGCGCATTATAGTTGGTTGGCAATTCCGTCAAATGGAACGTGTTTGATAAATGGAGCCGAAATGGTAGCCTATGGTTTGGCCATGTTCAAGCATTCGGTCCGACATATTTATGCAAATATGTTGACTCTTATAGCTAATTTAACTGACGGTATAACCAAGCGTTAATACGTATATATGTATCAGCGTATTTCAGAGCTGAAAAAGCATTCGTATGCTAATTTGATTAAGTTTTCCGACCTCTGTTTCCCTGACGTAACGTCGACCATTGTTGAAACATTTATCGTTTGTCACACAACCGCCGAAAGCGAAACTAACTTAATAAATACCGGCAGTCGTACCATTGTTCTCGCATATTTTTCCCTTTGCTGTTCTGTACGTCTACGTACTGCGTACAGTATATATGGTTGCCTTTTCGCCGCCTATATAGATATACATACGTAGAGAGACGTATATATAAGTATCATTCTTTCTACGGTGTGTAATGTTGTCGGTGATACTTGTGTGTAGTGTATGTTGTATTATAATGGATGTAATATGCCATCGTATAGTGTACGCGTGTATCGTTGGTACCCTCCCTATGTACCCTATTTCATCCGCTACCCATAAGCATAAGTACCTCTCTACTCCCCCTTTTATTTCTGTATGGTGCTGTAGAGCATACTATACTATACTATACTATACGTATTCAACACTGTAATAAAATAGCCTTTTAAATGTGGTCCTGCTGGCATCGTGCATATTCTTTCAACTAATACCGACAATGAACGTTTTACCCCTCTTAACATTCGTAGCAGATGAAAAATTTCACCTAATTAGCCCACAACGAGAGGTATACATGTGCGCTTGATTATCATATGAAAAGTACAACTAGGTTTTGTAATGTTTTTTTACTTCAAATTTTTCATATTGTTGCTGTTTACATGTTCGGTTTCTTTTGCAGTTTTTACTTATAATATAAGATACAAATCGCTGAATGAATTTTCATTTTTCCATGTTTTTGGGTGTGAAATAAATATTTAGGAAATTTGTTCGTTTGTCAAATAACTAATGTTGAATATGTATTCGTTGGAATTCCCTTCACAGCAAAATATTCCCTGCTTGGTTCACTGTTGAAAATAATAAAGAGATGTTGGTCATTTTGTTTGGTGAGTACTGTGACCAAAAGCTGGTAATCAAATCACCTTCGTATTTCTTTTCAGGCTGATTTTCTGTACTGAGATGTCCAAGAAGATCATAACCATACTGATAAGGTTTATCAAGTTGCGCTTGAAAAATGAATCAAAAATCATTTCAATGCTGTGGAAGACCAATATCACCCTATTCCGGTATGTGGACTGTGTATTTCGATTTTTTTATTTTTATTTTCTTGTGGATTGATTATATACATGGTATTCTGATAAGTACTGTTCCAAATTTGAAATTTGGGTATACCTGAATATCATTAAAAAAAAACACGTAGTTTCAATAAGTTGCCTACCTTGAAAAAATTTTGAATACCATTGAAAATTGGATAAAAATGAGTTGGAAATGGAAAAATTGTTGGAAATCAGGTGCTAAAATGTTAGTAATTGGGTAAAAGTTAATGAAAAATTGTTTCAAATCATTGAAAATTTGGTAAAAATTTAGCAAAAATTTATCAAAAATCACGAAAATGTGTTGAAAGTTAGGTAAAAATTAACCAAAAATCATTGGAAATTATTGAGAGTTTAATGAAAAGCGCATAAAATTGAAGAAAAATCGTAGAAAACCATTGGTTTTGGTGCTGAAAATTGATCAAAAATCACAAAAAACTGTGGAAAAATAGATATTACTTTATCAAAAATCGTTGAAAATCGTTAAAAATTGAGTAAAAATTTGACAAAAATAGGTGAAAGGTGCAGAAAAGTGATCAACAATCACGAAAAAATTTTAAAAAATTGAGTGAAAATGGACCCAAAACCGTTGAAAATCATTGATAATTGTAAAAATTTTGACCAAAATAGAGTAGAAAATTGATCAAGTCAAAAAAACTGTAGAAAAATGGGTATAAATTGACCAAAAATCGTTAAAAATTAATAAAAGATGGGCGAAAATTTGGTAAAAATTGGTGAACGGTGCAGAAAATTGGCTAAAAATAACGAAAAACAGTTGAAAAATTACCAAAAATTCACCAAGAGTCGCAGAAAACGGACAAAAATAATCAAAAATCACAAAAAAATTGTTGAAAATCATTGAAAGTTGAGTAAAAAATTGGCAAAAATTGGTGAACGGTGCAGAAAATTAGATAAAAATAACGAAAAACAGGTGAAAAATGGGAGAAAAAAATTACCAAAAATTCACCAACAGCCGCAGAAAACGGACAAAACTGATCAAAAATCACGAAAAATTGACGGAAAATCGTTGAAAATCTTTGAAAATTGATTATGAAACACAAAAAATTGTTGAATAATAGGTAAAACTTAATTAAAAATCGTTAAAAATCACGAAATTTTGTTGAAAAATGGGTAAAATTTTTGTTTGAAACATAGGGTAAAATGTTGAAATAAAAATAATTAAAAACTGGTTAAAAATTTGGCAAATTCATAATGCGTAGAAAATTAATGACTAATGATGAAAAAATGTTGAAAATATGTGAAAATTGTCTTGAAATATGGGAAAAAATCGTCGATAATAAATCAAAAATCAAGAAAAAATGTTGAAAATTGGGTGAAAAATGATCAAAAATCGTTTGTAAATCGTCGAAAATTGGGTAAAATTTCGACAAAAATGTGTTAAAAATGAGGAAAATAAATCAGAAATCACAAAAAATTGACCAGAAAGCATTTACATTGGGGTGAAAATTTGACGAAAATCGGTCAAAAGTTGCAGAAAATTGATCAAAAATTACGAAAAACTGTTGAGCAATGTGAAAAAAAATCAGCAAAAATTTGACAAAAATTGGTAAAAGATGCTGAAAATTGATCAGAATTACAAAAAATTGTTGAAAAATTGTTGTAAATTCGGTGAAATTTGACTTGAAATATGAAAAAATAAAACGTCCGAATACAAATCACCGAAAACTTGTTGAAAATTTGTCAGAAAGGATATAAAGACCAGAAAATTTACGACAAATCTCAAAAAAATGTTGAAAATATGTGAAAATTGCCGCAAAATATGAAAACAAAAGTTGAAAATTCTATGAAAATTGACTTAAAATAGCAAGAAAATCGCAAAAAATTGCGTAAAAAGTACCAAAAATTCATGAAAAATCACGAGAAAATATTGAAAAATGTGTGGAAATATGAAAAAAACGTAGAATTTGAAGTTTTGTCGACTTATTTATTACGGGGGGGGGGGGGAAAAGGATTTTTTCGTGGGGGGGGGGGGGGGGTAAAGGATTTTTTCGTCCTCGCTGGCTCGAAAGTGATTTATGTTCGTAATACTTGGGTTATACTTGGTACGATATTCGATTTTCTCTTAGTGACCTTTGTAAGCACCTGAAAGATTTTTGGAGGTATCCCATTTTTTCTTCATATTTCTCAAATGAAACTTATCACCAACAACTTCACTGCAATGAATTCTTAATAACCGGTTCGAAGTTTAGTTACATTTCGTCGTCTAAAGCAGCCTTTAATAAGGCGCTGCTAAGAGTTCCGTGGCTAGTTTCGAAAATATATATGATAAATAAACATTACGTATTGCAAAAAACGTAGAATTTTTAAATACAAGCGTGAGGTAAATTGTGGTGTCCGAATATCAACGTCATGGCTAATATCACGTAAAAACACGATACTCTTTTGTAGTATCGTGTCGTTGGTGATTTTTTTTTCTTTTTCTTTCATTTTATCGCCATCGTCGTCGCAGTAAACTAAATTATTCGCAAAAAAATGAAAACGAAGCGAAAAAAAAGTTAGGATCGAGGGACCATTATTAAGGGTGTATAAGTGCCAGAGCGAGAACGAAAGACGGAGTCAACGTGGAGTTGTTTTTAACGGCAGTAGGTGACAGAAAATTGTTTTATAAAAAGCTTTTACGGTGGCTTTTATTAAATATAATCCGTCTCGCTTAAGGTAGCGAATCCATTTGATGGTGCGACGTTTAGTTTGAGAGAGAGTAAGATGATGCGATAAAAACGAGAGACGAACAGACTACTACGTCGAGCCTCGGGTGTCTTTGTAATAGGGTAGAAGATTGCGGTTCGTCGAATCAATTGGGCTGCGATTGCCGTCAGCGTGTAAATTTTCTCTTCTCGGTGTTCATTTTTTTTTCTGCTTTTCTGTGCTTTCTCGCCCGTCAGATAATAATAATTGGTAACTATACGAAGGAGAAGTTTTCTTTACCTTTCTTTTTTTGCTTGGCTTTTTTTTAGTTAGCTTAGCTATTTTTTTTTTGTGCTACTCCCTCAATCTGTAGAATGCTGCTATGAGAGAATGAATATTACTCGAAATGTAATATGTGTGGTGGAATTTTCATTCTCTGATACAGTAACGATTACGTTATCTCTATTATGGCTGAAATTCGGTAATAATGTTATTAGCGTTATAACGGAACGATTTTCTTTTTCTGATCATTTTCCTGGCTTTCTTCTTCAGTGATTTATTTATTTCAAAACTAGTGTCGTTTGCATCACTTTTAGTGGTCAGATTCGATTTCCATTCCTTGAAAAACAGCCGTACATTGATTTTCAAAAAAATCTGACTAGATTCCTCTAATGGAACCGGTTCATCTGCGTTAATTTTCATGACCAGATTCGTATTTAACGCTTTGAAAAATAACTGCGTGCAAATTAAGGGGTATGTCATTTTTTAGTTGTTCCATTGATATCGTCACAAGAAAACAACACGTAATTCCCGCATAACAGCCCCTAACCCCTCCCTCAGTGAGATCTAGATGGATGTTTGTATGACTATTCCATTGTCAACGCAGACAAGAAATTGTATTTCCCAGAAATTTCAAGTTTGCCACAACAAAAACTATTGGCTTTCATTAGTCACAGCTAAATCCAACAAACATCCAACTAGATCTCACTGAGAGAGAGGCAGAGGGCTGTTATGACCTAATGATGTGTTGTTCTCTGGTGTCGATATCGATGGGTACATACCTCACCATTTGTATGGAAATTTGCCTTCAGTTATTTTTCAAAATATTAAATACGAATCTGGTCATGAAAATTGGCGCATATGAGCCAGTTAATTGATGAACTGGTTCAGGTTTTTTCGAAAATTAGTATACTGCTGTTTTTTAAGGAACTGAATTGAAACTGACTACTAAAGTTGTAATAAAGGTACTAGATATTTGTCATCTTGCAGAAATTTGATTTTATCGAAATTTTGCTTTCTCTTCGTTCGGGAAATTTATGAATTTTATTTGCTTTATTTATAAGTGGGGAGTTCTGGAAAGCTGAATTTTTTTTATCGCACACATTGCACCAAAAAATGTAATCAGTTTAGTCACTGTTGAAATTATTTCAGCTGGGATTCAATTTTGTTAGATGAAGGAGGGGAAATAGGATAGTAACTTTAACAGACCGGTAGATTTTTAAGGTCGCAAATTGAAAAAAAAATTTAACAAAAATGTAAAATTGTCAAACCCGTGCGCAGGATTGGTCCAAGGGAAGGGTTTAACAGCTGAATTCCGATTTTCAATGCTTACAAATTGCAAAATTTGGTAATAAGTGAAAAAAAAAATTACATGTGCTCGAATGAAGCGAAGGCGAAAATTTTGAAATGAATTGTATTTTTAATCATCAAAAACTGCATTTTCAGAAATACTTTTGTAATTAATGCAATTTTTTGAACTTTTTCGAGGACAATTCCTTTTTTTTTTCGTCCATGGGAGGGGTTTTGATCCGCAAATCCTACCTTATTGCGCGCCAGCCTGAAAATGAACGACTCGCTCAGGCACTACTTATTCTCTTTCTGTTCTCATGTGCGGGAGGGGGGAGACGGGTGTTTCAGGTGATTGCATCCAAGTGAGTCAAAAAGTGGCGTAGAAAAAGTTCCTTGGGCAAAAAATACCGAGTGATTCTCTTGAAGGTTATTGAACAGCTATTTTAGCTATTTGAGGTGGGGGGGGGGGTGAAATCCAATGTAGTCATGAAAAATGAATCAAACCAGTTTTGATGTAAACCGGTTTCATTCTAGGAAATTTGCTCGATTTTTTTCTTTCAAAATTTATGAAAACAATTTTGTGGGGGAAAGGGCGAAGTCCATTTTAACCATGAAAATGAACCAAATAAACCAGTTTTGATGTGAACCCTTTTTTTTTTTTTTTTATAAATGTAGTCAGATTGATAAGATTTTTTTGAAAGTTTATCTGGTGTAAAATTCTTGAATGTACGATTAGGTCCAGACTCAGTATACAGGATGTTCCTTCGCAATGGGAAGCCCCTTTAGTCGTGAGCTATGCAACACATTCTTGATCTATGTATGCATATTTGCTAGACCTCTCAATTTAAGGGGTAAAGATCAGCTCGTTTGTAAATTTTTTTTCTGTCAATTTGTGGATTGAATTCAACTATTTTTTCCTCGACAACTGTGACACATAATAGTTTCAGAAACCGGTTCATCTCAAAACCGGTTACTTTGAGCAACTGTTTCTAGATTTTCTCAAAACTGGCTTTTGAAATTAACCGGTTCATCTGTGCCTCCATCCAAAGAAAATTAATTCTATAGAAATTGAAATCAAGCAGAACGGTATTTAGAAAGGTGAGCAAGTCAATTTTCTACGACATACTGGGAAGGGAGAGCAGGGGATCAACAAAATCTGTTTTAGGATCTTAGGAAACTATTGAGACCATTTTTACCATAGTGGACATTTATTTATTGATTTATTTTTGTCTTTACCGAAGACTACCATTCACTTGTCTCGATACCGATCAAAATCGCTCAAATTCCATTAGTAGACTTGGATGGACGATAGATTGGGGTGAATATGAGTGGGTGTGACCTACGGGCCAAAATCCAATCGTGTTCTAGTTTTGAGGGGGGGGGACGCTGAGGGGTAAAAATCGTAAAAAATTTTCATTTATGGGCAAATTGATAGAGAATAAAAAGGTGTATAAAAATTATTTTTTATTTTTTTTTTTACCTCAAAAAAGTTGGTTTCTAGCGAGATGCCCCTTGTCCTCTTCGGTTTCCTGGCTAAAATTTGGTAAGTGCGTGTAGTATGCCTATGCGTTTTTGGGGTTTCTATTTTTCGGCCCCATAGTATCTTCTATACTGCTTGAAAGAATCCATTTTGTTTTGCCATTTTTCGAATTTATCTCACGCGTATCTACCCTGAAAATTGAAATAAGGGGTTGAAATTATTTTCACAGTCGTCGAGATAAATCAAAACGAACATTGTCTTACAAAAACGTTGGTAATATTAAAAATGTCATTCATCGAGTAATTTGGTCTTGTGGGTTTTTCTTTTCGGTTGGGTAAATTTCGTCCGAAAATTGTTCGGCCACGCTGCGTACGATGACGAGCCGCAAGCAAAAATATTTATATACGACTCTCGTTTCGAAAACAGTTTTAAAGATATTTTCATTACAGGAAAACAGCTTTCTTGTAAGTTGGCCATAGCATGCGGATTAGATACTATTTTGTGTTCCTCCCTATTAAATAACTTCCACTTATAAAGATTGTTTTTTCGTGGCGCGGCGCGGCCGCCGACCCGACAAAAATTCTCGCGCAGGGAACCACGATTTCGATTTGGTGTGCCGTGGGTACGGTGGCAGTGGGGAGTGCGACGCGAGGCATAGCAACGACTAAAACTCTCTACTAGTTCTATAACTTTGTACGGGCATATGTAACATCTCAAAGTGCTATTTATCATCAAAATTTAATCTCAGAAATGGAATCGGCTTGTTCGTTTTAAATCATAACTTAAGCTTAAATGGATCTTTATCCAACGATTGAAAGTCTATGGGCGCAATCGTCTTTCTTTATTATATCCCCACCCCCCGATCCCTTACGGCATTTATACGTATTAAAGGCCGAATATAATTTTACAAAATCCAGACTTATAAATATTGAAGAAGAATTTCCGCGCCGAGAAAATGGAAAACATTGTCCACTATCGTCCAGCTCGCCCTACTCGTCCTGTACATCGCCAATTGTAAATACTTTCAACTTGGAAGGATTTTGACAACGCTACGGTTCGAAATGTTAGCAGGACGAAATGCCATAAAGAAGAAAGTTACACGCTTTCGTCCGGCTAGTACGTACTCTCGTATATGTATATACTACTTATTGCAATTTCTTCACCCTCGGCGAGTTTGTGTTATTTCTTCTGTTTCTTTAAATAGTACTCGCGATCTTCCTCCGTATACTGTATGGTCATTGCCTAGACGTGTATATGTGCGTAAGATAATACCGACTTGAGCTGTATGACTGGTGTGTAGTATCGTATCGTATCGCGAATAAAAAGTTTTTCAATTTTCTTGAACACTGTATACTTAGCTGCAGACTAAATTAGTATTTTTCTTCTGTTATTCTATGCTTATGTGTGCATTCGATCATTAGCATTAGCAAAGGCTATGTTCTGCGGTTCTAGATGCGCACTGATACCATCACTGTTACTAGTATTGCGTAGAAAGTTGTAAAAGTGCTTTCGCTATATTTATAAAAAAGAAATGTTCATTTCATCATTTGTATTGTAGTAAGTAATTCTTCTTTTTCTCGTACGAGTATAAGACCAAAACAGAGGACGATGTTTTTTCGTAATCAGTGGTAAGAGTAGAAAGCGATCTTAGAGTGCATTATTCAGTCCATCAAAGGCCACATTTAGAACCATGCTAAATCTACATGCCACACTTATATACTAGAAATAAACCATAGCTCGTGTCCTCGCTATTTCTAGGCCTGTTCGCAATAAGAAAAGTCGACCAAAAAACTACATTATTGGGGGCTGTGAACAGGTGCAATAAAGCTAAAAAGTCGAAATTCTAGAAAGCACCACATCAAGGGTCCATACTGAATCTTCATATCAAGTTTCAACTTCGTAGTTCAATTTGGATGAGAGATAGTGGAGGAACAGCCCTTTTCCAAGGTCAAAAAGGGGGAAAACCCGCACATCTCGCCTCCTAATCGACCTAGGAAGCTAATTTTTGGATACGTTGTACAACTTTGGATTGTGTATCGGTCAGCTTGATAAGAAATATTTTTTAAGATTTTAGCTCCTGGGCACCCCTTCCTCCAAATATGAGTATAACTGAATTTTGACCTAAGTTCAACCCCACTCCAGAATATCAAATCCCTCTTTCCCAAATTTGATCTATTTTGGTCGGTATCGTACTGAGCAAATAATTATTAGTTTTGGGGTAAAAAAATAACAAAAAAAGCATCGCTTTGCGAAGCTTTGCGGGTAGGAAGGGTTCAATTGGACTAAAAATTCAAAACTTTCAAAAAGCACATCAAGGATCCCTACAGACGGGACTACCTAATTTCAACTTTCTAGCCCAATTTGGGGAGGAGTTATGCGAAGAACAAACTCAAAAAATTAAAAAAACGATAAAAAAAACCATATATTTGGAGCCGTGAAGGGGTGAAATGGGGTTAAAAAGTCGAGTTCTTCAAAAGTCACATATGGGACTCACACTAAATGTACATATCTAATTTCAAGTTTCTAGCTCAATTTAAAGGGGAGTAATGTGAGGGACAAACTCAAAAAATTAGAAAAACCTATTACAAAACCATTTTTTTGGGAACTAAGAAGTCTAAACACCCAAAAGGCATATCTAAAGCCTCAGTTGAATGTACATACCAAATTCCAATTTCCTAACTCAATTTGGTGGGGAGATGGGGAGAAGCAGTCCTTTTTCAATGTCAAAAAGGGAGGGAAACCTCCCATATCTCCCTTCCTATTTGACTTAGGAGGTTGATTTTTGGATATGTTATGCAAATTTTGACTTCATATCAATTGACTTAAAAAGGGGCAATTTTAGCGTTTTTGACCCCTCACCCCCTTTTCCCCAAATTGAGGCATAACTGAATTTTGACCTGAGTTCATCCTCACTCGTATAAATCTAATCCGCTACCAAACTGAGCCGATTAATCAAATTGGAGCGATTTTGGTCGGTATCGAGCGTGGTAAATAATTTTGATGTTCGAGGGAAAAAAATTAATAAAAAAAATTAATAAAAATAAATATCTCACGTTGTTGGAGATCGTCCTAATGGTCTTCTAGGACCCCACAACGGATTTTGGTGATATTCGCTCCCCGTCCCTCCCCTCATCCGCCGTAGATCGATAGACCGTAATAGCCGGGTTTTCATTGAAAATATGACATAGAAAATCAGGCATCAATATTTTGTTAAATTACTTACCTTTTGATTAAACTTTTTTTTTTTTTTTTTTTTTTTTTTTTTTAAGGAAATCTCTAACCATAGCAAAGGTCATAAAAGTCTTCTTCCATTTTCATCATTTCGCTCTTTGAAAACGGAAGATTAAGAGTTTATAAAAAATTCTCCACATTATCACCTTTTTTGAACGATGAAGTGAGCAATGATTTTTTAAAATAATTTTAGTCTTTAAAAATTGATTTTCTGACAGTTATTAAAGAATTTTTTCGGTTTACATTTTTTTTTTGGAATATAAAATGGCATTTGAAATGATTGTTTTCGTCATAATGCGTATAAAAATTCGAAAAAATGGTGTTTTTTGTACATTGTTTTCAGTTTTTTGCATTTTTTAAGGTGTAAAATGACACTTGTGATAAATAATTCCATCATTTTACATATTTTTTGAAGTTTTTCTAAATGTGAAATGTCATTTTATCAATTTTTTCAACCTATACAGTTTGATAGTGTTGAATTTACGATTTTTGAATATGTAATTTTAAGGAGGGGGGGGGGACTGGAAGTATTTTTTTTATTTTTTAGCAATTTTTTTGTCATTTTACTTTTGAAGAAAAAATTTGTGTTTTTGAAGATTGTTTTTCATTTTTTGGAGAGTTTTTTAACGTCGAAAATGATTTTTTGAGTAATTTGTTTTTTACATTTTACATTCAAAATCCAATAATTTACCCATTTTTAAAGATTTTTTTGGGGTTTTTTAAGGTTTTTGAGCCATAAAATATTATGTTGATAGTTTTTTTATCGTTTCCCTCTTAAATAAGGAATAAATAACGTTTTCTAATGATTTTTTAAATTATTTTTTACGTTTTTCGAACGGCTTGATGATATCCCGATTAATTTTTTTAGCTTATTTTAGAATTGAAAAATGTGAAGTTTACTCATTTTAAACGTTTATTTCGCTTTTGGCGTTTTCTAAATAATGAAAACATTTTAAATTCAACATTCAAAAAATCACCGATTGTTCGAGATTTTGTTGAGTTGTAAAGTGACATTTTGGGCGATATTGTCAATGAATGCCAGGATATTACAGTCTATCAACCTACGGCTGATGGGAGGGGAGGAAGGTATCATCGAAATCCGTTTCGGCGTTTTAGAAGTCCATTGAGACCATTTTTGGCCATGTAAGATTCTTATACCGTGCATTCTCCTCCTTCCCCTCTCCCACTAAAAATTATTCGCTCAACTCGATGCCGACCAAAATTGGTCAAATTTGAGAAAATATGCCTAGATTTACGATGGAATTTTTGAGTAAGGATGACTTTGGGTCAAAATTCAGTTATGCTCAAATTTGAAAGAGGGGATTCTGAGGGCCTGAGATGGTAAAAAAAGGTTCAATTTTGAGCGAATTCATAATAATTAAAAATTAGTCCCCCCCCCCCGCGCGTTCAATTAATGGGGAAATATCGAGGTTTTTCTTCTTTCAACATTAAAAAATGACTGTCTCCCCTCCAAATTAAGGAAGTGAGCTGAAATTTGGCATGCGACGTTAGTACAGGCCTTATACATGTCTTATCAGAATTTCAACTTTTCAGCATCATTTTACCTCTTCACAGGATTCGAAAATTTAGTTTTTTGGTCGGTTTTACCAATTTTTCAAATGTATGGCTCGCATAACCTGCTTTCGAATTCAGCTTAGAGTTTAAAATTTAGCATGTAGACTTGATGAGGGTTCTAGATGGAGTTTTTGGGTGTTTCAGCTGTTCACCTTAATATTCACTTGCCTAAGATATCCTCCCCTCTCTCATGCTGAATTCTCGCCATATTCTCACACGTAAATTCAGTTCAACGAATTTTTTATTTTCATCTTATCTTTTGAGGTCATTTAATAAAAGTTTTTTTTTTGTTCAAAGATCATCCAAGTATAAAAATTAAGCATACATGATTCGTCTTACTTCAGACAAATTACATATTTTTAGCATTAAATTTTTCAAAGGAAAATTCAATCGGTATTTTCTTTTTCTCTACGCTACGTTTCTACAACGAACAATGCCCTCATCAAAGCCTATCCACTATTCATTTTTGGCGATACCTATACCTTGGCTTACGACATGTTCGTAGCTAAGTTTACAACTCGATTTAAAATTTCCCATAGATACATTGTCTTAGGTATTATAATTTATGATCAAACCAGCTCCAACGCGTCGCTCGTACCGAACGATGGAAGTTAATCGTCTGGTATTATTTGCTTATCGTATTGGAAACGACGACGCGCTAATGTAATAATAATTTGCGAAAATTTGCTAACTTCGCATATTCTCGCCAATATTATGGAAGGTTTTTCGGCCATTCCGAAATTTAATTATCATTTAACTCGAATTTACGATTCATTTCGAGTAAACCCTTGCTCGACGTTATTTGATACTTATTCATTGCCGAATACCTAACCTACTTTTCTTCGGCCTATGGCGAGATTTCAAAACTTATACGCCGAAAAGGGGGAGCTGAAATGTACGCCAAGCACTGTAAGATATGTCGAAGCAGGGTTTGCCCAACCACTGGTACCATATAAGTAAATACGTACGTAGTGCTCACTTGGATACCTACCCCTAATCCTATAGCACATTACGGCAAAATGGCGAGTATAAAATTTTACAACCTTATTCGTAAATAAGGTTCCATATACGTATAGGCTGGCGAATACCCACCAAGTATACGGTATATCGTTTTGAAATATTGAAAGTGAAGAATATGGGCTTATATTCATAAATATGTAAATATCGAAATCAAATATTGGGTGCTTCCTTCCGGTATTCATAATAGTTGTTCTGCCAAACAATATATACGCATTTGCATAATATCTTCGAGTCGGTTCGGTTCGAACGGCACGAGCGAGAAAACATCAATGTTGCAAAGTCCTCTCTTGTAGTTAGTACCCCTACCTCACCCTCACCCCCCGTTCAACTATCGTAATGTATCCGCAGCATATTATTTTGGTTTATTAATCAGGCCTGTTGTCTTGATTGATGGAGATCCGGTTGGAAGAAGATGCGAATGCCGGAGATGGAAGATTTTAAAAACGAGTTGTTTTTAATTGAGAATAGTTTCGAGTCGAATTTTTGTAAAATCTTTTATTGGTAACAAAAACAAATAAATTTCCTAGAAACTGCGTAATAAGTTACGTAAAAATAAATTATTTATAATAGTAAATTACCGAGCGATTTGAACTAAGTAAATAAAATATTGATAGAACAACGTTACCTATAATTTGACTTGATATGTGGTACGTGCTTACCTATTTATAAAACGGACTCGTGACCATGGATTTCTCAGTAGATATGCTCAAGTTGAGGAAACTATGGTTCACAAGTCACGTTGCTCGATAACTGACTGACTAACTTGAGGAGAAGGAAAGAACACCAAGTTATCGTTGTTTAAATTTTTCAAGTTGTAATGACCCAATGGTCGGATTGATTCGTTATTAATTTTTCAGAAAATTGAACTACCACTAAATTATTTTTTTAAGAGGAATCAATAAGGAAAGTGTGGTTCTTACATATCAATGCTGAAAATATGGGGAAGATGAATTAAAACAGATTTTTTCCCTCGTCAAAGGTGCCATTACAAGTACACTAGATCTAAGTACTATTTACATGATAAGGATATAAATTACAAGAATAAGTACAAATAAATTATTAGGTACCTTACCTAGTGACCTAGAAGATTTAAAAATGAACAAATGAGCTTAACATTGTATTTTACTCGGAGCATATTCAATAAATAAATAACTTAGGTACTACTAAAATACAAATAATTTAACAAAAGAATAATTAAACAAAAAAGAAATTGCGATCGATACCTATTAACTTTCTAATTGTGCAATTGAAGTACACAGAGGCGAGTATAATTGAAATTTCAAGAAGGGTGTTGATAGTAGAACAATGGATAAGACGAGATCGTCAAATGATGTCGAATTTTGGCTTCCTCGCCAACAGTTATATTCATACGTAAATTTGAAAGTGTATTATTGAGGTCAATTGTGACTCTCTGATTCTGAATTGGCTAGAATATTTTTATTTTTATATTTTAAATCAATATATGTACACAAAGAGGACATAACATTCGTAAAGGGTACCTAGACCTGCGGTTAAGATAGTTTAATTGGTCGTGTCCTCATAAAGCAACCTTTTCAACAGTTCTTCTCAGATTTGAATGAAATCAAGGTAGATAGTTGGAAAAGGGCATATTAAAAATCCTACGAATCAAATTCTCATCTGTTGAATTCAGTTTCAGATTTCTAGCGAATTTTTGAAAATTTGTGCTCAAATAGCTCGTAAGATGTGCTCTTTTGAAAGTAAAATGAAGAAAGCTGCTTCAGCAAAAATCCAAATTTCATGTGTGATAGTTTTTTAATATTCAGAATTTCGAGAAATAACTTGGCATTTTTTTTATGAGAATCAACTTTTCCCTTAAACATAATCCAACTGTTGATGGCCCAGGTTTGTCAATACTTGATCATTAGTAGTTGATGGTCAACATTGGACTGTCAAGAGTTGATCTACTACAGTGGACCCCATCAACATCTGCAACGTCAAGATTTGGACTCCCATATCCATCAACAATTGAGCCATCAATAATTCATGGTCAGTTATGGACTATCAAGAGCTGATTGTCATTAGCGGACTATCAGAATTCGAGCTGTCAACAGTTGATCATCAATGTCCGGACTACCGATATCTTGAACGTCAACTTGAATGTTAAGAGAAATGTGAAGCAATTTTTCAAAATTCTTAATGGTTTTACTTCCTTAGTTTCAGCAAAAGTCCCAATTTCATTGAAGTAACTATAACTTTTGAAAAATTTATGTTTTCTTTTTACCATTAGGAATTTTAAAAATTGCTCAGCATTTTGTTCATAACATTTAACTTTTTTGACAAACCATCCAACTATTGATGATCCAGATGGTAACAGCCTGGAACAGTTGACCATCGATGTTAAAGCCATCAATATCTTGGTCATCAAAATTTGAACAATTCGAATTTTGACTGTCCAGATTTTTATGGTCAACTGTACAATGCCCTATTAAACATTTTTCTATGTTGAAATCTACAAATTGAAAATGCTTGACTATTTTTCAACGAAAATTATTTCAATGAATAATATTGGCTACCCGCATCAATCTGTTGAAATTTCAAGGCATTCTGGAACTTCCATCAAAAGATTAAAATTTCTTTAGGTTTTTCAAAATGTTTTAGAAATACTAGAAATCAACTCCTACATTGTCAACAGTTGGATTATGTTTGGAAAAAAGGTTAAAAATTCTTAACAGCTGAAGTCAATTTCTAGTCTTTTTAGAACATTTCTGAAATCCTGGAGAAATTAAAATCCTTTACTGGAGGCTTCAGAATGCCTAGAAAATGCAACAGATTGATCCTAATTACCATCATCTAGACACTTTTTGTCTGCATTTTACTGAAATTATCGAAATGCATTTTTTTGGCCAAGATTTCTCAGTGGTAACAGATTATGACTGGTATGATAGTGTCCAGTTATCTGTGTATGGGTAAGTTGATCTGTTGAAGCCTAATTTGATGTTGGTTGATACTTGCAATCAAAATTTTTTTAGATCTTCAAACAGCGTTCTATGATAATTTTCAAAATCTGAGTACCTGGTCAATTCATCTATCTTGACCTTAAGTACTAGGTAGCCTTTCACTCATAAGCTGACCCAAGAGACTAGCATATGTATTTACAGAAAAAATTACCTTACCGTAATAAAATTCTACTAGAAAAATACTAATTTTAGTTGAATCATCGATCGTTCTATGGCAACGAAATGGGAATAAAATTTCTAGCGTTCCCAGCCCTAGGAGAGAATCTTAGTCTGATTGGATTTTTATCACCTTCTCCTACATTGAGAAAGGTATTCCAATCGACAAAGAAGTACAAACCATTCGGTTTGGCTGTGGGGAGATCATTGGCGGAAGGTGCTTCGCTGGCTGTCTCTCCTCCACCAAAGGATGCAGCCAAATCTGGTATCGGAGCGTTGCCGCCAGTATTGTTTGATGGCTGTTGACGTTTAACCTCATTTTTATGCGCTTCCAATAGGTTTTGTAGTTCTTCGGTGGACAGAGGATTTGGTGCGTCGATAGCCTGAGTTAAATCGGTGAGATTTGTACGCGTTGAGTATGTGCTTATGATGGATGACTCGTCTGAATTATAGTTCAAGTCTGAATTGGTCTTGAGATCGATGGTGGTTTTATTCTTAAAGTGTTTAATTTTAGTTTTGGTTTTAGCGATCATGGCGTTGAGTTCGGATAAATATGGATTTTTGGAGGCTGCATCGTCGCTCAGTAATGAACTAATGGTTTCTAGATGTTTTTCAATTTCTTCGACTGATACGTTGTCTTGATGCGAGAGTTTCTTTATGGTTTCGATTACCTCGTGAATTTTAAGTAATTTGGATTCGTCTCCGAGAGTTTCCATGTGGACTGTTGGGTGGAAAACGTGGCCTTTTTCGTGTGGTATGTAATTGAATGGTAGAGCGATGAGGGAATCTAAGCTTTCAAATAGTGGCTCGGTGTTGTTAGGATTGAGATTGGTTTCTTCAGTTGTGGTAGAATTGGTCTCTGAAGAAGGAATGGTAGTAGGGGTGTAATTGGTTTCTTCAGCAATAGTACTGTTGGTTTCTTCAGTACTGCTGGAATTATTAGAAGTGGTATCTGCGAGCATTTTTTGCTGACGTATTCTTCTGTGATGCAATGAATTATGCATGGATCTTCTAGGCAAAAGGCCAAAAGATGCCAAGAGGTCTTTCATATCTTCGCTTACTGGTACCCTTTCATTTTGACGTCCAAAGTCGACTGGGATCTTTTTGAAACTGACGTAAGAATGAGGATCGATTGTTGGAGTGGCTGGATCTCGTTTCATTAACATCTGTTCCAAGTAATTATTGGTGGTAGGAGTTGTAAAGACTGGTTGTTCTTTTATTTGGCCATCCGATTTTAGAAATCCTAAGGCTATGAGCATATTTCGCATTTCGCTGGTTAGTGCTTCTCCGCCAGGTGCTGGAGTTCTGGTGGTAGTTGTCTGTGTGGTGTATTTAGGCCAAGATCCGAATTCTTCGTCGATAATTTTTTTCAAATTTATCAAATCAGACGGTTTAATTTGATGATTTTTATGATCCGTAGAACATTCCGTTGTAGTAACGGGGGCTGTAGTTGTGTTTAGGGACACAGCAGGAGTAGTTGGTTGTGTAATTGGAATAGGTGTCTGAGTTGTTGTGGTGGTGGTCGTGCTTGATACAGTTGACGAAGTTGTTACCGGTGGCGTATTTACTGTTGTAGGACTAGTAGAAGGAGTAGTAGTGGTGGCGGTGGTGGTAGTACTACTAGTGGTGGGAGCAGGGGTAGTACTAGTGCTAATTACGATAGTATTAGTATTTGAGCTAGAGCTACTGGCATCGAAGTTTTTGATTTCTTGTGGATGTGTTATCATGGAAGTTGGATATAAAGGTTCAAACGTAATGATTCTGGGTGAGACAGTCTCGATCGTTTTTTCAATGACCGAAGGCTCTTTATAAGGCGTTGGTAAGAACGCAGGAGTAGTTTGTGATGTGGAAGTGGTATATTTATGGGCGACAGTATAAAGTTCTTCGACTGGTGGTAAATAGATCGAAGGTTTGGTCACGTATTCGGGTATAAATTGAGGATGGAATTTCAACGAGGTTGTTTTGTTTTTCTGCGGCTTTTTATTTGGTCTTTTCGAAGGTCGTTTGGAAATTGGTCTAAGAGGAAGTTCGGTAGAAAGCTCTAGGTACTGGTGTTTCTTTTTGTGTTGGGTGGTTTCTTCAGCGATACTGTCTGTGACTGGGATCGGTTTAAATGACAGCAGTTTATTGATTTCCAATGGTTTTACAGATTCAAACATTTGAAACGGATCTCGCTTCGTGATTCCAAACGAAGATGATTTTTTGGTAGTTATCGGCACCACAGTCACATCCGGTGGTACGTTCCAGTCAGGTCTGTGATTTTTGGGCAGATCGTTGAAATCTTCGATGAATTTCAACGTATCCGGGTACCCATAATCGAGTGGTGATTTTGATTTCGAACTTGTTGGTTTACCAAATAAGAAATCGGTGTAAGGATGGCGTTTAAGATCTTGTCTTTTGACAGTCAACGGTACATCAAGGTCGTGCTTTATTTGCAATGGTACATCGAGATCGTGATCGATACGTTCCAACTTGTTAATAATGATTGGAGTAGGTTGCGTGGTTGTCGTTGGACGTTCGGTGATTGGGTGATTTTCTATTAATTTAATCGTAGTTCGTGCCTGTGGCTCGTTGCTGTTACGTTCTTTATTCTGCTCTCCTCCGATAATGGCGGTAACCGGCGGTTTTGTATACAATACTTGTAAATTAGAATTGGTCAAGTCTGAATTACCTTGCATGACCGGCAACACGACCATTAGATTTCGTCTATAACCACTACGGGATTTTTTGTTGTTGTTATGGTTATTTTTGTTGTTGTTGCTGTTATTAGTCGGAGCGATGGTATCATTAAAGACGATATGACCAGTCGTACTGATGTTGGAATGTTTTACTCCGATATCGTCGGTGCCACCGAATGTGTAATCGAAACCGTCCAACACGGTCCAGTTGAACTTCGTGAAATGTTCCAAGAATGTGGAATTCGAATCTATATTATTCGCCCAATCGGTGACGATGAAATTGGCAGCGTCTGTCTCGTTATAGCTCGACTCGAAAGGGTCAACGGTGGTGGTGGAGTTTGTTTCGTCTGTCGCGTTGAAGACGAAGCCAACAGGTGTAGGTAGTGTTGTGACGTTTGAACATTCTCCTGTGGTAGGTTCGTCCGCTTTGGTCAGCGAGTAAGCGCAAAATAATGCGAATAGCAAGAATTTCGTTTTATGGAACTGAAAAACAAATGAATGATTATTAGATATGTGCATGTGTATTATTTCATTATCTGACAATGGATTGAGATCGAATGTTTTCGAAAGTAGATATATTTGAGAAAAGAATGATGAAAATGATAGTAATTCAGAATAAATTAAGATTAGATTTATTTAGAATCAAAGTTCTTTGTAATGAGCTCAAGAATTTATAGTCACTGGTTCCATTACAAACGAATACCACCAATATTTCATACTTAGGCGTAGGCTCAGTTTGTTTTAGAATTGACAAAATAAAAAATTGAGATGACCTGGTATCGAAATTGAAGAACTAGCAAAAAAAAGAGCAGTGAAGGATTAAACTTGAAAAAAATATTTCACCGGCTAAATCAATACATAAGAAATCCTCTATGATTCTGAAAAAATGAATTTATGAAAAATTTACAGCAGTCGGGTGCACAAAACCACTACCTTTCAGCCCTTTCATAAGCTAGATAAATTAGTTTTTGGTTAGGCTAGGTTTGATTAGTCGGGGGGGGGGGTTAACCCTCGTATATCTGTCCTTCAAATTGATTTAGGAGGTTAAAATTTTACATGTACTCGTAGGTGGGTTTCGGACGTCTTGTTTGGTAGTATCGACGATTCAGCTTCCTGACACTCCCTCACAACCTTGAAAAATAAATTTTAAAATTTTTGGAGGCTTTTATTTGTTGTAAGTTCGAAATTGATAAATTATTAGCAAATTATTCTCTCATATTGTCGAAGAAAAACAGGCTATTCAAGTGCGTCGAGTCACGAAGTTTGTAAGGTATGAGATGGGATAAAAGGGAGGGGGGTGCGAAAATTCGGTTCAGAGTTTCAGAAGATTAGTGCGACCACTGCTGGGACATGTCAAATATTTTGTATTATTTTTTGACCGGGGAGAGGGGCTTCAATACCTTTGTCTTATTACTAAAAAACAAAAAAAAAAAGGTAACGTGTGTTTTTTTTTGGTCAACTTTCTTGCTCTCAGCTTTTCTGTTCAGTTTACTGCAGAAAAATCAGGAAGTAGCGAGGGCAAAAATTTGGCAAAATGCTAGAAGTACAAAGTTAAGAAATGATGATTATTTAAAAACATCGATGAACTGAAAAATTGTCATTTTTCTGATTAATTTTTAGATTTTTGTAAGAACATTCTCTGGAGAGGGGACTTGATCTCCCATGCCCCCTTTCATTCAGTAAATTTTAAAATTGGGGAGGTGGAATGCATGCAAAGGGGTTTAGGACTATTGCCCGTCAGAATAATTTTTAATAATAAATTTTCAATCAGAAAACTTCAAATTCTACCCCTTTCCTCCTCTCCCCCTCCCCTCAAAAAATTATGAGTGTGCCTATGATGCAATGATTATAAACATTTGTTTTTCAACTAATTAACAGGGGATTGAAAGCTGTTCAAAATATTGAAAACGAGCCTCCTCTAGAATAATTAGAAGGGTGAATATTGGGTTCTTCCTCATTTTGACGCCAATGAAAGTTGATTTTTCGTCCCGCTAATCTCCCTCTCCCTTCCCATGACGCTAGGAGGTTGAAATTTGGTAAGTGAATTTAATTGGAATTGTACTTGTGCCCTTTTAGATTTCGAGTTTTCAACTGTGGTTATTGCTGTTTTCAGAGTTAATTCCACTCTCAACTCCTCCTCGATTTAAGGTATGAAAATTTTATGAATTTATTTAGATTTTTAAATAAATGCACTTCTTGGGAACTCCCATTTCCCAATCCTGTTTCATTCTCTTAGAATTCTAAAGACGTTGATTTTTTGATAGTTTTTGTCATGTTTTACTTCGATTTTCTGTATAATTTTATCAATGAAACCCCTAGTCTGTCGACCTACTGCAAATGCGGGGAGGGGGGGTATATCGAGAAAATCTGTTTTGGAGCGCTAAAAAACCATTACACGATTTACAACAATTTTTGGTCATGCCAGATATTTATTTATATTCTTATTTTTCCATCAAAAACTAAAAATCATTTGCGCAGCTCGATACCGACCAAAATCGATCAAATTTGGAAAATAGGTTTAGATTGACAGCGTATTTAATATTCTGAAGTGGGATTGATCTCGGGTCAAAATTCAATTATGCCCAAATTTGGTAAGAGAGGGAGGGGGGGTGCTGAACAGCTAAAATTTCAAAAAAAGTTTCTTTTTGAGCTGATTTATAGAAAATCCAAAGTTTATCCAAAAATCAGCCTTCTAAGTCAATTAGGATGAGAGATATGGTGGTTTCCCTCTTTTTGACTTTGAAAAATCCCCTATCTCCGCTCTAAATTGAGCTGGGAAGTTGAAATTTGATATTTAGACGTTGTAGGGGTCAACGTATAGATGTGCATTTTGAAGGTTTCGACTTTTTAGCCTTATTGTACCCCCTAATAACCTCAGAATTTAATTTTTTTGGTTTTTCTTATTACTCGCGTATGTTCCTGGCATAACTCCCCTCCAACATGACCTGAGGGGTTGAAATTTGGTACAAAAATTTAATATTGGTCTGGGGGTTTCACATATTCACTCCAATATCTACCTGTACCCGTACCACTGTTTAAGAAAAAAACATCTGTGAATGTTCCTTATTTTATTTCATGAGTGGGCAATTCGGATATCTTTTTAATGTAGATGTAATGAAGTCCAGATATGCCGCGGGGGGAGGGGATGGTCCAATATTCACTTCAATCAAAATCAACTTCTGTGCCCATCCTCTCGTGTATTACGAAAATATACAGCTGTTGTGGAATCCTATACGAATTAATTCTCGAAGATTTAAGTCGTTGAGCATTTGAATTTAATTTTCGAAAATTCTATCGTCTTGTAATAATTTTTTTCTGTTTTAAATCTTCAATCTTTAGAAGTTAGCATGTAAATTTCACGATACCAAATCGGAATCTTACATTTAAGTTTTTAATAATTTGAGAACGAAACTTCTGATTGGAACTTGAAAAAAATTGACCCAAGCGTAAGTAAAAATGTGCAGTGGATTTTTATTTTACATTAAACTTATTTATTGACTTTGTAAAAAAACGATGACTTGAATTTGGTGTTCAGTAAATATATATCATCCAATACTTCCTCCATTCCACATTTGCCACCTTCAGCAGCTCCTCTAGAGAATGTAGATCAATTTTTCATCACAGTGATGTAATAATTTCGAAATACGTAGCTACGTTGCGTTACAGTAATACCAACCTCTATTGTATTATTTAAATTCCAAGTTTTTAATACTATTACTTCACTGCTTTCGTCTTATTCATTAATTTTTTTCAATCCAGTTACTTAAATAGCTATATAGGTACGCTTGGCGACTCGTGCCGTATGATACGAAAGCCAATTTCAAACATCGTTCGTGTACTGTATAATTCATTCGTTAATAAATCGCGAATAAAATAATAACATATTTAATAACGAAACGACAAACTCCCACCTCTCCCCGTTCGTCGTCGTCGTCTGTACACAGTACGTAGGTATTTATTATTACGTTATCTCGACGTCGTATCACAATAATGATAATAATACGATTAGAGGCCTATCGAACATCGTACCTACAGTTATAGGCACCAGGTATTATACCTTTCCCCATTAACCACAGCCTGCGTAAAAAAAACTCGTAATTCGTAAACACGTTCGAGCACGTGCTCGGTGGCGTTTATCGAGGTGTGACATAATAAAATGGTCAATTTCGCGCGACTCGTCACACACAGCACAGCAGATTATCATAAGAGAGCGAGTAATGCTCGTAATTAAGAATGAACGTGTAGTGGTGGGGTGTGCGACGATGCGAGTAAAATGCTATATCGATGAATAATAATAAGCAGCGAATTACATTACGAGGTACCTATCTACTACCTAAGAGTATATTACGTGGTGATGGTGGTGGTCGTCTTCGCTGTCTAGCCTAAGCGTATGCAGTATGTACTATCGGTAAAGACCTTGCGAAGGTAACTTTCACTAGGTTCATCGTATCGTATCGTATCACGTCCAATAGGTGAATACATTTCAGTAGGTACTAAGTAGATGGATACCTATTGTTTTTAACCCCCTTTTTTTTTTCATCTCTTAGTATCATATATGTAACGTAGCTGGGGACAAAGTATCACAGGTGGTAGCATAATACCCTTTTTTTAATGTCATTTACGTCTAGGTACTTCATATCTATTCGTATGGTTGTAAAATGCACAAAAATTGTTAAAAGCGATCTGATGACTGATTCTGAATCTAGACGGAAAAAGAAAAAATTCAGCTGAGGTGCTATTTTCAGTCCCTCCCACCCATGCACCTCAGGAACCATCTCTTTTTCTTCGCATAATTCCTCCAACGTCGGCTCTGATCAATCTATTTCAACTTTTTTTCATCCTAAATTGTAGCCCAAAGAGTGCTGAACAATTTTTGTTATCATAAAAATTTTTAAAAAACGCCCCTCGGAGCGTCAATTTTCCAACAAAGGTTCAAAAAATGTTCAATTTTTGTTCGGTAATTATTAAAACCTATTGTTTGAACAATGTGCAAACTAACGAAATGAATTAATTAATGAAAGGTGTCATTTTCCCGAACCACTCCTTCACCCATGGAACCTCTCCCATCCTAATTTCAGAATTTTGGATTTGAAAAATGTTTAAAGTAATCCAATGAGTTGATTTAGGCAGGGTGTTATTTTCCAAAACCATCTTTCTATCCTATGTGACCAAGCCCCCCCCCCCCCCCCCCGGTACTTCTTTCTGGACGCAGTGATGACTTGAATAGTTCTGCAATTTTTAATAATGATGGAAATTTATTTTTTTTTGCGAAACAATCCAGATGAATGATTTTTTATTATTTGTATCGTTAAATTTTTTGTTTTTTAGAATATTTTATTGGCTGGTGTATTTCATTTATGATTTCTGTATCGATTTGGAATTGCACATACGAAGTATTAACTCTACTGCTGTTAATCAAATTTCATTTAAAAAAAAAATAAATCATAAAAATGGACTTCTGATTTTTACGACGTCTTTTGTGCAAAATTAAATGTGATATCGCAAAATTTTCAATTTTCAAAGTTTTTAGGAACCGAGAGTATAAACGTTTAAACCAATACGCTAATTTCTGAAACTGCGTGCGCAATTAAAAAAATGTACTGGGAATTGAGAATACGTGAAGTGCCAAAAATCATATTGATCGAACCGATCATTTATTAGAATTGCAATAACTACAATAATAACAATAATTCACCGAAATACCTGCAGCAAAAACCAAACTGATGATGACTATGCGAGCGATTTTTAAAATGTTTAAATCACGATGAGCGAAATATGGAAACGTTTGGCAGCGTGAATAGTACAAATACATGTTTTACATTATGAATATGGGAGGAGTAATGTAAGGGTAGTTTTGTAGTATGTAGTTTTGCCTATATTTTGGACTGGGAAGATGAAAAAAATCATTCATCTAGATTGTTTTTCACAGAAAAATTCAAATGGTTGGGGGACTGTTGCAGATAATTTACGAGCAACAGGGCAGTACTTTGAAATTTTTATGATTATTAAAAATTTGTACAATTACTTCAAGTCATTATTATGTCCAGGAAGAAGGAATATAAGATGAACGGAACTGAATTTGAATGCAATTCTGGAAAAAAGGGAAGGGGAAGGGGCTTGAGCCCATACGACAGAAGGGTGGTTTAAGAAAATGATACCTGGCCTAAATCAACTCATTTGCTAACTTTGAACATCTTTCAAATAATAGGTTTCGCTTACATTACGTTCCTAAACGAAATTTTGGAAAGAATGGACAGGGGTGTACGGGTCCTGAGGATGGAAGGGCGGTACGAAAAAATGATACCCTTCCAAAATTAACTCACTTCGTTACTTTTCACATTTTTCAATTTCTATATTTCAATAATTACCGTTATTTTTTTCAAAAATTTCAAAAGCCCGAAAATTATACATTTTTTGATATTTTTTGGAAAGCTGATACGGGGGGGAGCAGGGGGGCTGTTTCCAAAATTTTTATTGAAACGGCAATTATTCAGCACATTTTGAGCTACAATTTAGGTTGAAAAAAATTGAAATTAGATGATTAATCCCACCGTAAGGCGTATTCAAAGAAAGGAGTGGTTGGGGAGGAGGGGTAGAAATGGCACGTTAACTAGATTCTTAGCCTGATTTTCCATGTCACCTTTTCAATTGAAAGCAGTTTATTATGGTTTATCGACTTGCGGCAAATGAGGGGAAGGGGTTTTGGGGTCCTGGAACATCATTAAGACCATTTTAGCCATGTCAGATATTTATTTTTATTTATTTATTTTTTTTCAGAAGATTAAAATCATTTACTCTGCTCGATACTCACCAAATTCGCTCCAATTCGCTCAATTGGCTCAGTTTGTTGGCACATTAGATATGTATGAGTTAGGATAACCTTGAGTCAAAATTCAGTTATCCCAAAATTTGGGGGAGGGGGGCTACTGAGGGTTTAAAAATTCAAAAATTTTTCCCTGTTTAGCTAATCGATAGCAAAACCGAAGTTGCATAATATAACCTAAAATCAGCCTCCTAGATCAATTAGGAGGGGTTATATAAAAGTTTGACCTTGAAATAGTGCTGCAGCTGTCTCATCTCCCCACCAAATTGAGCTAGGAAGTTTAAATTTGGTATGTATATTTAGTAAGGGCTTGAGATTTGTTTTTTGGTCGGTTTTGCTCTTTTTACCCGAAGACTAAAATCATTTACATCCCTTAATACTGCCCAAAATCACTCCCGTTAGGTCATCGGCTCAGTTTGGAGGCTGATTTGATATACATGAGTGGGGAGGTCCTTGGGTTATATTTCAGTTATGCTCAAATTTGAAGGAGGGAGTGCTGAGAGGCCAAAAAACACAGAAATTTTCTCTTTTTGAGCCATTTGATAGAAAACCTAAAGTTATATAACAGATCCAAAAATCAGTTTCATAGATCCATTAGGAGGGAATATATGAGGATTTTCCCCCTTTTTGACCATGAAAAAGGCCTGTTCACCCACTATCTCCCCACCAAATTGACCTAAGAAGTTGAAATTAGATATTTACATTTATTAGAGAGTCGCTAAATGTGTCTGCAGCGTGTTCTAGACTTTTCAGCCTTGTTGCATCCCCTCACAGCCCCAAAAAAGTGTTTTTTGGTTTGTTTTTCTTATTTTTTGAGTTCGTTGCGCGCATAACTCCCCTGCAAATGGGGCCAGGATATTAAAATTTGATGTGTGCATTGAATAGGAGAGAACAACTCGAAAGTTTTTTTTCGGTGAAGTTGATAGAACAAGTGACTTTTTGGGTCTTGTCTTGACATGGAATGAACTTATAGCCTTTTTCATTGAATTTGACACTGATATAAATCCAAACAAACGCTCAATAGCCACAATAGCCAATAGAATGCCATGATTTGGACGTTTTCAGACACGCTATTGGCTAATTAGCATTTATTAAGCCTTAGATGTGCCTTTTGGAGGTCTCGACCATTGTACCCTCCCTCCCCTCCCCTCTCAGCTCAAAAAATATGTTTTTTTGGTCGAGCTTTTTTCTTTTTTTAGTTTGTTCCTCGCATAACCCTCCTATAAATTGAGCTGGGTTCGGAATGTACATTCAGTAGGGACTCTAGGTATGCCTTTTTTGAGCATCGTTTTCTTTATCCCTCCAGATTAATAATCAGTCATCAGATCGCTTTTAACACTCCTATCGAGTGGAATGCAATTTGCAACCATACTATAGAGCTACCTAGGTATTAGGTAGGTAGGTACCTACTGGTTCACATAGGTACTTCAAACGAGCCGACTCAGCTGTTTGGTTTCGCTCGTGATAGTATAATCATTTCACTTTCTACAGGTACAGTAGCTTAGCCTGCTGAGAGTACTTGATACCAACATGGTCGTGACCAACTACGATCGATAAGACTTGCCGCAATATATTGTACTTCAATATGTATTTACCCGTGTATCGTCTTGTAAGTGCTGTACGAGTATATAAAACTGGTCTGGTATGCATTTAAGTTGGTAGATAGGTGTAATGTGCATTTTGCAATGGCATATAAATTTGGCATTGATCGACAAGTTCATTAATGAATAAGTAAGTACACGGTGTGTGTGTGTGTGTGTGTGTGGGTTATCGATCGAGCGATACTAGTACACGAGTGAAGAGAAACAGGGCAATGTTACACAATCGACGAAATGTGCGCATGTAAATCAGACACCTTACCAGCTGGAATGGCTCTGGCGTGCCATTTAATTCATCCAAGGATTAAACTGGTATTGTTTGTTGTCGACACCCGCAGCAGGGTAGCGGGAGCAGACTGCTGGGCACACTTGATGCGCATATGTCATGTCGAAACCAATTCGGGTGAATTTAGTCGTTGGAGAAGAAAAAGAGGAGTAGAAAAAAAAAAAACTCGTTTCGATGTGTACTGTATGAATTTTGAAATAATATGGCAGCTTGTGAGCGATGTTATGATGATGCGTTCGCGTGTGAGATTCTGAGAGAGCTGAGAACTTTGTATCGATGATGATATGTGTGTGTGTCTTTTATTTTTTCGTAACTTTTTTTTTTTTTTTTTGCATATACTTTTGACGCCACTGGCACAATATATATTCGCGAAAGATGCCGAATAAAAGCTATTATTATTATAAGAAGCAGAGTGCGGAAACTTTATGGAACATCTTCTATAAACGATTTATCGTCTGTAAGCGTTAAATTCATTTATGGTTCGGGCCATATTTTTTAAAAACTATAGACGAACTGAGCCGAGCCAGTCACCATCCGCCCGCCGCGTTCTCGGAATACACATATCGCGTATTTTTCAACCCTCCCTCGCCCCCTCCCCCCGCGACACCCTCTAAATGGTGGCGTTCGCCCTTTTATTCCCGAGAGAATATTTGAAAAGTCTTTGGAAATATATACGACGAGCTTCGCATCGCTACTGGGTCAATCTCGAGTCGTCGGTCTCTCGGCAATATGTGTAGATAAAATACACGCGAATAGTTCGACTCTACTTATTTTTCATGTTCCAACTTCAGAAGTCGAGTTTCCAATATTTCGAATATTTCGAAGCCGTCGTCGTCGTCGTCGTCGTCGACAACGTCTGCGTCTCACCCGAATTCTTCGATATCGATGTGCGAGTGCCTATTAACGGCATTTTTTCGGGTTATAAAATACCTACTTCTTACACCACACGTGGTTTGTGTGTGCAGACGTAAAAAAAAAAAAAAAAAAAAGGGAAAAAAAAAAAAAAAAAAAATGGAAAAAACGAGTTGAGAGACGATATAGTACGAACAGACCAATTAAGTATCTGGTACGATGATCGAGATGAAAAGCACGAGGAGTAAGACCGATATTTGACATCGATCGAACTGCATACATATTTGGAGGATTTGGCGACGTGTGGGATTTTTTTTTATTTTTTTTTATTACCCGATCATACGGTAGGAGAGAGAAAAGGTGATAGGTATCGATTGTAAAATAATTTTATTTAAGGATCGCGACGTAAAATGAAAAATTACCACAGGCAGAAATAAATACACCAGTATCTGAAACGGAACAACCGGAAATAACCAAAAGTACCTACGTTGTTGACCTACGTGTGGTAGATCGGATCGCATCGCATCGTATCGCATTTGGATCGTAAGTCGTTAAAATGATCATCGTATGGTTTTTTATAACGGTATCGATACAACGTGTGCAATACGATACGAGAATATAATGCACTCATCTTTTTTTTAGTATGTGTTAACTGCGTTATATGTCGATTACAATGAGAAAAATACACTACCATGGGCCTAAAAACCAGTTCCAAACAACGTAAAAATTATTGTTCGAATCGACGAGTCGATTTTTTTTATTCGTAATTTCTGTTTATTGATGGACTTATATGTAAGAAAGTACGACAATGTATCGGTGTTGGAAAAAAAAAAAAGAAAAAAAGGTTGAAAGTTTCCGGTGTAATAATATGAAATAGTATACGATGTATTATTATTATTATTATTATTATGAAATGTGTGACAGGACAGATGTTTAACATTGACATGTTGTTCGTGGTGGTATCTACAAGTGGTTTGTACTTGAAAAAAGCTCAAGTGTATGACTTTGCGAGTAATGAAAGGGCTGGCACTCGTATGAGCATGTGGCTTGTAGATTCACACTCTGTTGCTTGATAATTTTCTGAAAAAAGCGTGCTGCTTGAAGAAACAGGGAGGTCCACCGAAGGGGTAGGTATGGGTAGCGGTTCACCCCCTTCCCCTCTTCCAGCGTTCGAGAGTTGGAAAAATTGCGTGACAGTTGGTAGAAGTTGGAAAAAATGAGAAATAATGGAATGCTGGAATCGGCGACAGTTTTACCGAGGAGTCTCTTTGGATTTGTGCTCACAGGGGCCGATTTCATTTTCCAATGTTTACGCTCATTTTTCGACCCTTTATACCTGATATTTTGTAAAATTTTCATCCTCGCTTCGCTCTTGATGAAGATATGTATTTCAGTTTAGCAAAATATCCAACGAAATCGAAATACAGAGGTCTACCAAATAGAGGGGGGGGGGTTGTCTCTCCGTCCCAAGTGTTCTACAGTTGGCAAAATTGAGTGACAGGTGGTAGAAGTTGGAAAAAATGAAAATTAATAGAATGTTTGAAACCTTTCTGGATTTGTGCCCCACAGTGACCGATTTTTAGGGGTGAAAAGTTTGTAAATTTTTATTCCATCATTTTCTAATGTTTACAATCATTTTGCGAATCGTTATACCGAATAATCTGTAAAATTGTCACCCCCGCTTCGCTCGGCTTGTACCTATGCGGTTACATTTTCTAACACATCAAGGGAAATTTAAATCCTGTAACCCTGCCTTCCACCTACCCAAGTGGATCGTACATTTTTGCCTCTTTTTGAAATACAGATGAAAATATTCAGATATTGAGAGGAAGCTTGTATCGTAACTAGTCTGTGCTTGACTTACATGAGAGTAAAGTCACATCCAAAGGAGGGAATTTTTGGGCTTTGGTTTTCCTAGAAATTTTTTCGAAAAATAAATTTGAAGCATACCTATTTGTGGAATGAATCGATTTTAACATGTAATAAAATTTGGCATTTAGAATTTATCGATGCACTAGAGCACCGTTTTTTGACCCTCTCTCTGTATTCCTAATATTTCAGAAAAATTTTTCCCTCTCTCTGCTCGGGCTTCATTCTATCTTTCATTTCTGAAATAAATTCGTTGAAAAATCTTCTCTAGTGATAACTGCAGCATGACGTTTTCGTCCCTTATCATTTTCAAATGGCGACAAAGAATGTTATGCCTGTGGTGGCAAAATATGCGAAATTGTCACTGGTTGAATTTGGAAAAACAGTAAAATTCCAGAATGGTTTAATGATGGCGAGGTTTAATTTTGACATGACTGCAGCCCTAAATTTGCCAAAATAAACGCATGAGAAAATTTTAATTTAAAAAAAAAAATTATGATTGAAAATGTTTTCTTAACCAAAAATGTACGTTTGTACGTGCTGAATACATTTTTTTTAGTTATGAAACTTGCTTTTTTGCAAAGTTTTGGGAAAATTTAGTACTTAGGCTACTCATAAAATTTTGAGAAATCAATTAGAAATTTTGGAAGTTGATAAAATTGGTGAAATTGTTTGGTAAATTTGAAGCTTCACCCCTCCCCCCGCCCAGAGTTCATCCCTGCAGAAGGCCGAGAGGATGAATGGGTTTTTAAGCTAATTTTTTGCTAATGTTTATTTTGCCTTGAGAGTAACTCATTACGTTGAAATGAAAAATTTTTTAAACTTAATTTTCAAGAGTTGAGAAGATATTCGAATTGTTCACTCGTGGAATTGAAGTGAATAACTGAAGCCACCGGAAGGAAGACACGTCTCTGAGATATATACTACTTGTGTATACCAAATTTCAATCGCTTAGATCATATTAGAGGGGAGTTATGCGAGAATCAAAGTCAAAAAAAAAGAAAAACCAACCAAGAAACTAAATTTTAGTGCTTTGAGGGGGTGCAATGAGGCTGAAAAGTCGAAACTCGAAAAAGGCACATTTAGGACCTACATTAAAGCTACATACCAAAAAGTATGTCCGGATATGGAAGGGTGAATCGGCCCTTGGCTGGGATTCTCAAACTATCAAGTGGAAGTTGATCCCTACAAACTGAAAATTCGCTTATAAAAATTTTGGAATAAGCTAAACTCGTATTCCGAACATATATAGAGCGATATCGGTGGGTAGGGGGGAGGCAGGAGTACAAAATATTTACCAGCGAGTTTTCAGATCATAGGGACCAACTTCCACTGGATAGTTCAAAAATCCCAGCCAAGCGCTAGCCTCCTCTCCCCTCCTTACCCAGCTATGCTCTTTCAACTTCGTAGCTTAATTTAGAGGGGTGTTATACGAGGAATCTCCTCCCCCCCCCCCTTAGAACCACATTTCAGGCTGTAAAGGGGAGCCAATGGGTCTGGAAAAGCGTAACATTCAAAAGGCCAATCTATGGCCACTGCCAAGTCATCATATCAAATTTCAACTTCCAATTTAGAGGGAAGATATGGGAGTAGCCCTTTTCATGGTCAAGAAGGAGAAAAACCTTCATATCTCCCGTCCTAATTGACCAAAAAGGCTGATTTTTTGATATGTTATACAATTTCGGATTGTCTATCGATTGACTCAACAGGGGATATTCTTTGCGATTTTAGCGCCTCAACAACCCCCCTTCCCAATTTGGACAAAACAGAATTTTGACGCGTTAGACATTTTTGAATTACGGGCCTTGTAGTAGGTAATTTTAGCTGCTTTTTTGGTTATATTTAAAATTTGTCAATTCGATTACTTGAAGGGACTTGAAAAATTCAAAAAAATGCTGCCCCTTCAGTAACGAAGGTAGGAAAAATGTGTACATGACAAAATTTGTAGGAAACATTTTTTTCTACAAGGTCTACTCCTTGAATTGATGGATGGATCGAAATTTTGGAATTGATTATTTGTTACTGTGCTTAGATGCTTGTACAGCGCTACCTATGAGGAAAGGGGAGCTTCGAGTGGTACCATTGAACTCGCATCAGCCCATATTACACGTCTATGCTAATGCTATTTCATAGCTCAATGACATCCGTGATAGGATAAAAGCTAAATGTGATAATCGGTTGTAAGATGCTTGCACCTCTACATACAGGGTGTCCCACGAAACGTCTGCCAAAATGTAACCGTAGGTATCACTTGCGGAGACGAGCAAAAAACGTTATAACGATAGGTTGCCCACCTTAAAAATTGAAGGGGCTACGATGATTTTCCTCCACGACGTTTGAGTTTCTATGGAAAATTTTTTTTCGAAAATATGAATTTAATTGCGAAAATACTAGTAAAAGTGAAAAGAAAATATGGCGTGAAACATTTTTATAAAATTGAAATTGAAGGAAGTATGAAGTGTTGAAAGTAAATTGTTTCTATACATTTTCCCATAAGGGAAATTTTTTTCATTGCGAACCAAAATTTGCGACCCTTAGTGGACAATTCATGCTTCGTAGAGTAATTTTAGTTATTTGCAAAAAGTTGAAAAAATTGAAATTTACAAAACTGGGGTGTTTTTGCTGAAATTGTGCAACACTGCTACCCTAACGTGAATAAAGTAAAAAAAGGAATGATGAGAATGAATGACTCAGGGTGAGTCATACATTTACCTATGATACTATTATCGGTTTGATACACCTATCGCTATTCTTATCTGATTGTTGATTTGTGTAACTAAATGCAAAGTTATACCCGTCGTGTCTGTTTGACGAATATTTTCAAATAGTTCGCGTTACATTTAAGCACTTAGACTACTTACATGTGTAATATGCTCTGTTCGTGGATGATTTTTTTTCGTAAATGACCTGAAAAGTTATTTGATTTTTTTCGCTCTTTTTTTTTCCAGTGGTATGTTTGAGAATTTTGCGGAATAATTATTACGAATGAATCGATGAACTTCGTATGGTTTTATTTTGCTCCGGTATTCGATGTTATTTCGAAACTTGAAGGTACGTGATGCATTGATAGAGTATGTATTTTTACTATTCTCCTAGTTATGTGTGTTATGTATCGAATGCCTATACTGAAAATATATATGCATGCTTTGTATGGAGGCCAAAAGAATAAAATTGAGATGTAATTTTTTTTTTTTGCATAAAAAAAGGGTTGAATGATTTATAGCGATTTTTTTGCATCTTTTAAGCGAGCACCCATTTTGAAAATTTTTTCCTCATTTTTCTCGTGTAAAATGAGGTTTATTTTTCGTTACTAAGATTTCATTTTTGAACGATTTTTTCATAATTTTGCATTGTATTTGTTTATTTTTTCGGTTTTCGAGCTATATTGTGATATTTTGAACGATTTTTTTCATCATTTTATCCCTTATTTTGATTATTTATTTTTGTTGTTCAGGGTTTTCGAGCTGTTTAACGGCATTTAGAACAATTTCCCCATCGTTACATTTGTTTTTCGTTCAAATTTTTGGTTTTTGAAGTGTATCATGATATTTTGAATAGTTTTTATTAATATTTTACACTTTTTTGAAGATTTTTTTTTCATTATTCGTTACGTAAAATGATAATTTAATTTAGTATGATTACGTTTTATTTTATAGCATAAAAGTTCGAACAAAACGTTTTTTTGAAGATTTTGGTCACATTTTTTCTAAATTGTAAAATGACATTTCGAGTCTTAAAATTTTAAAAAAGAACTGTTTTTTCAGCTATTTTCGTTTTTTTTTTCAGAAATGACATTTTAGGCATTTTTTTTTTTGTTTTTACCATTTAAAATGTGAAATATTCACATTTTTAAAAAATTCTTTCCTATTTTCTGAGCAGTAAAATAACATTTTGAGTAATTTTTTTTTTAATTTTGCGCGTTTTTTGAATAATTTTTATGATTTTGAAAATTCTTCCCCTTCATTTTTTCAAATTTTATGCATTTATAAATTGATTTTATTCGTTATTTTATAAGTTAAAAATTCAATTTTCGTTTTTGAGGATTTTTTTTCATTTTTCGTATTTTTTGAAACATAAAATGAAACTTTGAACGTCCCCTCACCTCTATTTCACATTCAAAATGCGAAAAATTAACGCTTTTTATGTTTTTTTTTTCATCTTTTGCGATTTTTTGTACGAAAATTGACAATTTTAACGATTTTTTCATAATTTTACATCTTAAGAACGAAGAGTTTGCTCCTTTGAAGACTTATTTCGATTTTTCGAGATTTTTAAGTTGCAGACATTTTAAACGAATTTTATCGTCATTTTGCTTGTTTTCCGAAGATTTTAAAGTTTTTTAACTTTTTTAGTATGTTGTTCTTATCGTGGCAATTTGAGTAATGTTATCTTTTTTTTTTGCAGTTAGAATGTGTCAAATTTTTGTTTTTGATTTTTTCGAAAAAATTTAAAATGACAATTTGAGTTATTTTTCATTCAAAATGCGAAAAAATTAATGCTTTTTCATGTATTTTTTGATATTTTCACATCTTTTTTGCGCTCTAAATAATGCATCTTTAGCAATTTTTTTCTTTAAATTATACCTTAAAGGCAAATAGTGACGATAAATTGATGAATTTTTTCTGGATTTTCATGTTTTTTTTTATCAATTCCACATATTTATAGTAAAAAATTGATTTTTTTTGGATTTTTTCAGTTTTTCACGTTTTTTTAATGATTTTATAAAATGGCATTTTGATTTGTTTTTTCAATTTTGTAAAAAATTTCGAAGTGTGATGTTTACGTTTTTTTACATTTTTTTCTTTCCTATTTTCACGTCTGTTAAACTGTAAATCGGCATTTTGAGCGATTTTTTTCATCATTTCATGTTTCAAAAAAGTAATGGAGCTTTTTGAAGTTTTTTTTGGGAGTTTTTTGAATTGCATAATCACATTTTACGTTTTTTTTTTCGAAAAATATTACTTTATGAATAATTTTTCCATTTTCTCACTACTTCAGAACTTTAAAATAGCATTTCCATAATTTTATTTGTAGATTGTGGTGGCTAATTGAACCCATATATTGTGATATGGTCCTTCAAGTGGTCACCTAGGTCCTAGGTGGGAGTGGGGAGGTGTGCATAAGCACTCTGTAAATACGTTACTTGCTGCAATTCGAAATTTGCCAAGCGCGATTAAAATCCAATATTAATTTTTTCTCGTGGGCTTATTGGCCTGGGTACTTGAAATTTTATGCGTAGAATAAGTAAGAAAGTGCAGTGAGAGGCAAGTGTGTCGACTTTTCAGTTTCTTCTTTTGGAGTCAGAAAGTTGTATTTTAAGCATAATTTTCTATGCCATATTGTCAATGAAAACCGGATTGTTACAGACTATCAACCCACGACGGATGGAGGGAGGAGTATCAGCGAATCCGTTTTGGATCCTGGAAAACCATTGCGACTATTTTTGGCAATGCTTGATATTTATTTATTATTATTTTTTTTCGAATCCCCCCTCCCCCCCAATTATGTGCTCAGCTCGATACCGACCAAAATCGATCAAATTTGGGAAATCGGTTTTGATTGATGAAAGATTTGATATTTTGGATGGTGGATGACCTCGGGTCAAAATTCATTCGCGTCCAAAATGGGGGGGGGGTGTTGAGGGGCAAAATACCCGAAAATGATTCCTTTTTGAGGCAATTGGTACATAATCAAAACTGTATAACATATTCAAAAATCAACCTGGTAAGATGCGAGAGTCCCCCCTCCTATTTAGACTTTGAAGAAGGGCTATCTTCACTCCAAATTAAGCTAGGACGGCGAAATGTAAGCTTGAAAAAACAAAGGGAGTGTGAAGGTCAAGTAAAAGCCATGAAATCGATCTGAAGCTACTATTATGCATAGACTTCATTTCGATCAGGTTAACGTCCTCTTGGTATGTTGACCTTTGCATGTGGCTGGACTAGCTGTGGTGAGTGTTTTGTGCGCAGATGTAGCTAGTTTAGTAGGTGATGCGATGCAGTGTTGGAAATTCTGAAAACTTTGGGTAAAAAAAAATTTTCAAAACTAACGAGTGGAAAATACAATTTTTGTGAACGAATTTTCCACGCGTGGGAATCGGTTATAAAAGTATTGAAATGCATCTCGTCGATGAAATTATATTTTGGCGGGAAGTGAAGTGAAGGGAAGGGAAGGGTATGTAGAGGAATATGTAGAGGATGAGAATGTAAGAAAATAGAATTATTAGTAATTAAATTTATCTAAAAAAATTACACTCAACATTCGTTTATATGATCTGAACTCACCATAATTATTATCACATTCAGCATAAAATTGTTCAAAGGATGGAATCGAAATTTCCTTCTTCGAAGACGATCACAATATTAGGTAATAAATTGACAGCGATAAGGATTATTTCGTAATATTGATTGGTCATCACTTCAGCATCATCGTCGTGATCTGCATTATCATGGTAGCTGTTGTCGTCGTTGTTGTCGTAGTAGTCGTCGTCGTTTTAAATATTTTCATTATTAAACCGCATCAATTACACGTAAGATCGAAAGTGACACTGTACAAAATTTATCGTAAATGATGAATAAAAAATACACCGACTACGAAAATATTAAATTAGCACCGTAATCTCGTTACGTTCGGACACTACACGAAAACGTATTTGTAACAATACTACGAGTACTTGAAAAAAATATGTAAAAATCAGTTTCTCTGCGGCCACACTCGAACGTCAAAGTACCACCGAATTATATTACTCTGGTAGCATTACTAATGAACAAATCGTCAGCCAGCGTAATACGTCGAAGGTGTAATAGTGTAGAGAATATCTGCGGTGCAGGTTACCAGCCGAGTAATAATAAATGGTAGTAGAAGATTCGAACAAGTAGAAGAAGAGTAGTAAAGTCGTCGAAGCTCGAAGGGGATCGCGAGAATGGAGAAGATGGCAATACGTTCGTGTGTGGTAGGTTCGTCTTCTGTCGTCGTCGTCGTCGTTGTCCTGTTCACGAACACCGAGACCGGGCTGAAAGCGTCGACGATGCGTTACGTCGTCGATGAGATCTTCGCTATTCGCAGTTATAGCAGTTATTATGTTATGTGCTGGAAAAGTTGATGACCCACATACTCGTACGGTTCGTACGTATGTAGATGCACACTTTACCTACAGACCGATAAGTCGGTAGCCGGTTTGTGGACATTGGATTGGAAATATGTGTGATCATAAAATACTCGTACGTACGTACGCACGTTTTACGTTTGTAGTATGTACATTACATACCTTACCTACCTACTTGTAATAATATCGACAAGAAGGTAACGTGTTGACGAACTCTGGTTGCTCCCTTCTTCCACAATCATCTACCATCGCATCGGTTACCATATTTTCTTCACCTTTGATCGAGTTATTACTTAACATGCCTCGTGGTTCAACTTGTCTTATACATTTGTGTGTGTGTGTGTGAGTATTATCAGCCAAAGATATCTTGAAGAGGATAATGGTGTTGTTATACATCAGTCTTTTTTAGATTCGTGTCATTAGGTATGTCAATAATTAATCTTTTTTCCCTCCCCACATGAACGTTGACCAAAGGTCGTATAATTTTTCTGAAAATTGTTTTAATGTCCAGTCAAATTAATGTAACAAATGACAAAATAACGGAATAATTCATGGCCAAAATTTTCAGCTACACCAGCCCCTAAATAACTTATCCAAAATCGGACTGGTGTTTCTCCTCCAATATCCCCATTTGTACCTGAAAAACAGGTTTTTTTTTTTACCAATAACTTTACCTAACATTGTTCTTGAATGCGATAGAAAAAAAAAGTTAAATAAAAAAATGTAGCTGATCAAATTTCCAATAAAAAAGGTTATTACGTGTTTTTTTCGAAAATCCATTGAAACACTGTAAAAATGAGTTTGAACAGAACGTGATGTGATCTTGCTATCGTGTCCGCGAGAGCCAACCGCCAACATTCATTGACACGCGGGCTCAAATTGTGTGAAAATTAGGTAAAAATCGTTGAAACTGATTGAAAATTGGCCCAAAATTGCAGAAAATTTATCAAAAATCATGAAAAACCATTGATAACTGGTTGAAAATTGACCTGAAATGCAAATGAAATCGTTGAAAATTATCGAAAGTTTGGTAGAAATTTTACAAAAATATGTTAAAAATGCTGGAAATTGGTCGCAGATCGTGAATAAATTTTTTAGAAGTAAAAATTCAACAGTAATCGGTACAAATTATTTGCAAAATTGGTAAGCAATCGACTGAAATGAGTGAAAAGTATTGAAAATTGATCGAAAAATTGTAACAAAAATCGTTGAAAAATATTGAAAATTGAATTGATCAAAAATCACGAAACGAAGTTGAAAATTACGTGAAAGTTGAGCGAAAATTGTTGAAAATTATTAAAAATTGGGTAAAATTTGACAAAAATGGATGCAAAGTACAGAAAATTGAACAAAAGTTATGAAAAATTGTTAAAAATTTCGTGAAAATTGACCAAAAATTGTTAAAAATTGGTTTAAAGTTTGATTATAACTTGATAGGTGAGAAATATAAAGCATTGTTAAGAATGAGGTGAAAACAAACTGACCAATTGTTGAAAATTATTGAAAATCCGATAAAAATTTGGCAAAAAGGATTGAAAAGAGATCCAAATTGATCAAAAATCACGAAATAAAGTTGAAAATTACGTGTAAATTGAACAAAAATTGTTGAAAATTAATGATGATCGGATAAAATTTGACAGAAATGAATACAAAGTGCAGAAAATTGATCAAAAGTCACGAAAAACTGTTGAGAAAGTAATGTGAAACTTCGCCGAAAATCGTTGAAAAATATTGAAAATGTAGTAAAAAAAAATGGTCAAAAATTGGTAAAAAAAGCAGAAAATTTATCAGAATTTACGAAACAAGAGTTGAAAATTATGTAAAAACTGACCAATTGTTGAAAATCATTGAAAATTGGCGTGAAATTTGATAAAATTTGATGTAAAGCACTGAAAAATCGTTGAAATCCATCGAAAATCCGAAAAAGAATCGGGAAGAGTACAAAATTGATCAAAAATTAAGAAAAACGGTTGAATAATTGGTGAAAATTGACCATAAATTATTAAAAATGGGGTAAAAAAATAGTCAAAAATTGGTGAAAGGTGCTAAAAATTGATCAAAAATTACGAACAATTGATCGAAAATCGTAGAAAACCATTGAAAATTGGATTACAATTCGTCAAAAAACGGTGAAATGTGCAGAAAATCGATCAAAAATTACGATAAACTGTTGAAAATTTGATAAAAATTGACCGAAAATCTTTGTAGAAAATCATTGAAAATTTGGTAAAAATGGGACTACGATGACTGAAAAGTGCAAAAAATTTATCAAAAATCATGAAAAACTTTTGTAAATGAGGTGGAAATTTACCTAAAATAAAAAAAATTCGTTAAATCTCGTGCACAAATTTTTCGAAAATTTTTTGCGATTATTGAGGTGTTATCTGCACTTTTCAACTCATTTTTGTGAAATGTTTACCTAATTTTCATTGATTTTCAAGGGATTTTTTTTAGTATTTTTCTTTTGCATTCACATGTTTTTCAACTTTTATTAGTGATTTTTGATTATTTCTTGCAATTTTTTACCTGTTTTTATCAAGGTTTTACTCAATTTTTAATGATTTTCTAACACTTTCATAGATTTTGATCAATTTTCTCCACTTTTTAGCCATTTCTGTCAATTTTCCACCCAATTTTAAATAAATTTCAACAATTTTTGGTCAATTTTCACCGATATTTCAACAGTTTTTCGTGATTTTTGGTCAGTTTTCCGCACCTTTCACCAAAGAATGATGACAGAACGAATATATTCGAATGAGAATAACATTTGGTCAAAATTCAGTTCTGTGAAAAATTTAAAAAGATGGTTCTGGAAGATAAAAATTACGTGTAAAAATTATTCGTTTTCAATCCAAGCGTTCCATGATCTGAAGTTAAGTCAAGTCAAGTGAACTGCTACCTGCCTTAATTCAAATAGAAGGTATAAAAAATTTTTTCGTCACATGTCCATACTCCCCCCCCCTTCAAATTGGCCTAATTATTCCTAAGGAGATAAGAGGGGGTGGGGAGATGGGGAGATCGGCTACTTAGCCTTTTTGCTGCCCTTTACAGCCTCGAAACAGTACAATATTGTTCTCAAGTTGGCTCATTCCATGTCAAAATGATTCCAACAGTAACCAGGGTCTTTCAATTTCGTTCAAAATTTTTTTTCGAGTTCCTGTTGGTGGTGTAGTAAAAAAAATCATTATTTTGGCCTTACCTCTCCATGGAAGTGGGGAGTAGCCCTTGCGATTTTTAAATATTCGGGTTTTTTTTTTTTTTTGTCAAACAGCTGAAATTTGAAAGCTCATATTTCCAAGATTGGTTGGACTTTGGCATAACCCTGTTTACACTGTTTTGTTGGCGATTCAATGGAGATTCAAAATTGATGTATAATAATTTTGAAAATTCAATTTTGAACTTTTGAGATGGAAATGATAGAAAGCTGCTGTGTAAAAATCTGAAAAAATTACCCCGAATAAAATTTTTTTAATGCTAGTTTTTACTGAACAATTTTCAAAATAGGATCTCAACAGACCTGAAGGCACAGGGGTTCTCAATTTTGGTCAAAATTCAAAAAAATTGTAAAAGTAAAGTGACATATGGATTTCCACTGATTTGAGTACGTCAAATTTGATTATCGACTTATTTTTTTCATCCGACCCTCCTAAATGCCCTCACCAGCCCCCTGAATATGTTTAAAATTGAAAAAATTAATCGACATATCGATGGTTGTCAACTTGAGGTTGCTAAGCATAAATATTCAGGTATTTCTTTTAGGTAGGTACGTCTTCCGAGTATCTGCGTGGGCACCTGGAAAATGGAAAATGATGAAAAATGTTTAATATGACGTGTAGCATATCGTTTGTTTCGAATTGCGCACTCCTGAGATCGAACGTCAACTTACTTTCTCAATCCGACTCTTTCGTGCTTATATGCTTTAAATTTATGGTACCTTGAAAAGTCAGTTTAGAGCATGAGGGAGTCTGATCAAAAACAGTATGTTTATGAGTCGTCGAATATGCGAAATTTGAAAATTTCAGCTGTTTTGAAATGTTGAGTTACAACTTATTTCTCTCTCTCACTCTCTCTGGGAAGGATGATTATATGAACCTTTGTGACTGTGAACCAATTTGAACCAGTTGTTAAAAACTTTTGTACCTTCCTTGCGTTTTATTTCTCTCGTGTTGTTCGTATTCGTCCCTGGTAATAAATTCTTTGATGTAATTTCATGCTATTTCTCATTATTGTACTTCAGTTCGATGGATTTTAGCTTTTTCCATACACGTCTAGTTAATGCGAATTGTTTTTAAATCTGATGAGAAAAATCTCCGGCTCGACTTACTCGGCTGGTCGGAATTCGTCTCACCATAAACGAGACAAGGTGCTGGTCGTCACGTCGACGTCGTCGGCTCGTTTAAGCGAATTTGCTACGCATACGCCAGGCCAATGCCATTATTATGCCAGATGATGTTCGAATCTTCGGTCGGTTATCGTCCACCTCATCGTATGTATACAGCCAACCAAACGCAAAGGTCTTCGCTACCGTACGACTGGAAATTGCAAATTTATCGTACGTCGCATGCCGGCCATGTCCAGCTCATATGGTGGCCTAAATTTACCGTAACGATGAACCTATGTCGTATTTGGGTGGGAAGTCAACGAAACAGATTTTTTTTCTCGCTACGACTCAGCGCGCGGCGTACGTTCGACGAGCAATATTTTAATATGTAATCGATACGCTAGATCGCCACCCTTGTTTAACAAGATGTGTGCCAAATGTACCAACAACGAAAAAAAAAACAACAACAACGATCTATATGGATGGAATAAATGGTGGTATGGTCGGAATATTTTGCCTTTGCTTTTGCCTTGTGTGTAGAGAGAAAAATAGATATATTCTCGCGTACGTGATATGTATTTTATTGGCACACGTTCGAATACATAAGTGTTTAGATTCGGTCATTCGATATAATACCAATTTAGTCACGCATCCCAGTTATTATTATAAAAATACGCCACCGTCACCGTGTACTACTATAAATGTACTTACTTCTTCTATCAGTAGGCTAAACTTATTTAATACGTACGATCGAGTGGTTGAACATATGAATGAACGAATGAATGAATGAATGAATCGTATAAGAAAAAAAAGGACGGTGAGGGGGGGATGACGAGACGTATTGATGAAATTAAGTGTACGTACACATATTCGTGCTAATAGTAAGATGGTCTATACGCTGTACGACGACGATCAGATACTTAGTTAACCAATGACAAATGAGAGCATAGATGGCTTTTTATTATTGTAAACGAGGCACGTGGCGCTTGCGGCGATTTCATGGGCCGGTCTACGCACAAGATACGATGAGTATTCAAGGGTTGCCTTTTCCTATACACGCTATAAAGTTTCATTCGTCACGCTAACCATGTCGAACATTGGTGAGAACATGGAGGGTATTTTTAGGTATGTGTACGCGTATATGTTTCTTTTCTTTTTTTTTTTTCACCAAAGTGTTTAATGTTCATACTGGTACATTTACTACGATCATAATTGCTATTGTGAAATGTTCTCCTGGGTCGTGTTCAAGCGTTATTTTTGACGAACACAGCGTAGGAAAAAAGTCAGCTAGTACGATTCGAAAAACCGAACCCACTACGCCAAATCTGACACTGTGATCAAAATCTGCGACCTGGAATCAGTCTAGATGAACTTATACCTTGATTTTTCAAAACTTCGTAGAAAAGTTTCACTCCAAGTTGAAACTTTTTAAATTTTTTGTCGAGAATAAATTTTTTACCCGATTTTGGAGCTTTGGTCACATTTGTACCTCGTATTTCGACCAGTATCCGTCGTTGTTTCCAACGAATTGAAGTACCTTGACTTTAAATGAACGTACCCTCCAATTCAAATCCTGCTCAAAATTTTTAGGTTCAACTTTCGATAAAAGACTAAATTGGACCCCCCACTTTCTCTCTCTAAAAGAAACC
>FIZR01010657.1:0-27575 GCA_900060175.1 Ferrisia virgata | reverse complement strand
CCAGGGATGGCACTAGATGGGAGTTCAACCCACTGCAGGCTCCGTTGCCCAACGTGGGCAATCTTTTGATAGGTACTCACTCCGCAGTGTGCATAGTATACTTTGATAAATCAAAAATAAGTGGGTAAAACTCGTTCAGTGGTGGGGCTGTAGGTTACGCTTATAGACATTGAACCAACGCCACCTGGGCTTTGGTAAGCATCATGAAAGACTAAGCGGCTGGTAGCCGTGGATGTTACCAATGACGATATTAAATAAGTTTTTTCTCTCCAATGGTAACATCGCGGCTGACAGCCGTGCGGCTATCAGCCGCGATGTTACCAACGAAGGGTTAACAAGTAAACCGGAATTTCACATTTAGGCCAATAACTCGAAAACTATCAGATTTACAAAAAAAAATGATGGTATAAAAAATGTACTCCGTTGAATTTAGAATATTTTTAATACCTTGTTGTTGGCGGAAAAAAGTCACGTTCACAAGATAATCGCGTAAAAAGTTACACATGGTACCGGTTTTTTACGCACCTGATTCCTCTACTGATGAGAAACATAGCTTCCTACGTCGCCTACCGAAGGTAACATGCTTTTTTATGAGGGGGCATGCTAGGAAACGTTTTAAGCCATGTTACACCAATTCAAAGGTTGGTCGAACTTACAAAATGGCGGTCACCTTGATTGACAGGATGACAGGTACATTGAAATTTCACTTTTTGGTGTCCAATTCTAAAACCAGGAGAGTTCCGATAAAATTTATAGGATAAAAAATATTTTAAATGTTCAAAAGGACTTTTTTTTATTCTAATTTTGTTTTGTAAAGCTGTGTGGTTTATCCACTTCTATAGGACTATGCCTCAGATTGACCTATCTGCTCATTTTCAAGAAAAATTAACAAAGAATATTTGCACAAAAATGTCATATCAAAAAATCACACTGTCAAACTTTTTTCATTCGAAATCCTCATCCTACTCATATCAGAGGAATCACATCAAATGAAAAAATACCTGTTCCATTTCTATATCGTTGTTATGATATTTTCACAAATATACATCTAGCCTTGGACATATTTATTTGCGGATAAAAAATACTCCTTCATTTTGCTTTAAATAGATTTTTCAATTTACAAGGGGAAAAACAAACATCAATCCAACTGGCAGGACGAAAATATAAATTCAACGCTCCAATTATTGTAGGTGAGTGCTAGGGCGGACCGAATATTGTTTTTTTTTTCAATACCGTTTAAATTTTTTAAACTGGCAAAAATTACTCAAAGTTTCCTAAATTTAAAAATTTTTAAAAAATCTAAAATTTGTTTTCCAAAAATAAGATTATTGCACATATTTATACACAAAATTACCATCGCTGGCAAATTTTATTTATAATTTCCTTTTTTAATCCTATTTTCTAAGTCATACAGTCAATGAAAACCGGGTACTACAGTCTGTCGACCAACGCTGACAGGGGGAGGATACTAAAAAAATCCGTTTTGGAGTTCTAGAAGGCCATTAAGACAATTTTCAGTCATGTCAGATATTTATTTTCATTATTATTTTTTTTTTTTTTGCCGAACATTGAAATCATTTACTCTGCTCGATACTGACTAAAATCGCTTCAATTCGGTCAATCGACTCAGCTTGGCAGTGAATCAGATATATACCAGTAAAGATGACCTTAAGTCAAAATTCAGTTTTGCCCCATTTTGAGAGAGAAAGTGCTGAGGGGCCAAAAACAAAAAAATTGTTTTTTCCAAGTCAATCGATACAAAATCTAAAGTTGTATAACATATCCAAAAATTAATCTCCTGGGTCAATTAGGAATAAAGATATGAGGGTTTTGCCCCTTTCTGATTATGAAAAAGGGCTGTTCCTTCCCTATCTCCCCAACAGAATAAGCTAGGCAGTTGAAATTTGGTATGTGCAGTCAGTAAGGGCCCTAAACATACCTTTTGGGGGTCTCGACTTTTCAGCTCCATGCACCTCCTCACAACCCTGAAAATTTGGTTTTTGGTCGGTTTTTCTTATTTTTTGAGTGTGTTCCTCGCATATCTCCCCTCCAAATTGTGCTGGGAACTTGAAATTAGGTATGTACATTCACTAGGAACCCTAGTTGTGCCTTTTTGTGGGTCTTGACTTTTTACGCCCATTGCACTCCTTCATAGTGCTGAATTTGTGGTTTTTTGGTCGTTTTTTCCAATTGCTAATGTTCGTTCCTCGCATAACTTCCCTCCAAATTAGGTACGTAGGTACAGTTAGTAAGGGCCCTAGATATGCCTTTTGGGGGTTTATATTTTTTACGTATGTCGATTGGGAAAAAAGCATCGCAAAGCGGTGCGTTTTTTCAATTTGTGTGATAGTAATACGACACGAAAATCAGTCTGAAAAAGCATTGTTTTTGTGAGGTTCCTAAAAATGTCACTTCAGTGTTTTTTCAAAATTTTCTGGAAAACTATGAAAAATTTTTTTTTTGAGAAACGCCCACCTGAAAATAGATACAGAATATTCAGAACAACAAGTTTAGATGATTAAATGTAGTACTTCAGTTCGATCTTTCAACGATGATTTTTCATAGAAACTCAAAAATTACCATTTTTTTCATATCTTTTAAAATAAATTTGTTAAAAATTAAAGAAATGCATTTCAAGAAAAAAGATCATCAAAAGGAACCATATTGCGTCTCTTTTAGACCATTAAAAGAAATTTTTCGTTTGTATTTTTTGAACTATTTATATTGTATGTTTGTGGAGTGGGATTTCTGAGAAGGATAAAAGCGATGAAAACTGATCTTAAGCGAGCAAAGGTAAGTGTACACGGCCAATTTCACTATGAATTTACTGAAAAAATTCTAGTGATGCAAAAAAAATTCTTGAAAAACATGAAAAAACCAGTCCTTAGCACTTCTAAAAAACTATCCATGTAAGAAAAAATTTTAATATTGCGTTTAATCATTTAAAATTGATGTTATACATCCATTTCAGGGAGACTTTCTCAAAAAAGATCCCTCCATAGTTTTTCAGGAATCACAAAAAAGCGATTATAATTTTCAAAATCATTTTTCAATTTTTCTTTTTAATTTCTTAAAAATTTTTGAAAATTAGTAAACTTTGAGTGAGTTTTGTAAATTGAAAAATTGAGTTGGGAAGCTGACATTTTTACCATATCCCTTTGAAGCTATTTCACAACCACTTTAACCTAACCGTTCGCAAATTTCCAAAAATCGGTTCACGATTGTAACCCCCCTCCCCCACCTCTTACACATACGTTGAAAAAAACATTTCAACTTTCCCTATCATCCATCTTTAATGCTGTATCAAGTATTTGTACAAGCTGGATCGTTTTACATACCCTTACACATATGTTCGAGGTACTACACAATACACAAGTACTTTTTATTGTGTACCGACAAATTTTGAAAAAGAAAAAAAAAAAATCTTTGCAACTTTTGTAACACTCGTATACCAAAGCTGTTGTTCTTTTATCGTTGCAAAAAAAAAGAGCAATAAACTTTCAAACAATGATGTCTATTTTTACAACGGATAAGTTTCTTTAAATCATTCTTAATTACCCTGATTTAAAATCTTGTCCTATGGTTTTATTTAACTTTCTCTTACTTTCATCCGCTCTCTCTCCCTCTCTCTCTCTCTTTCTCTCTTTCTCTGGCGACACAGATGAATAGTTAAATAAAAATAAAAGATACCGAGATAGTTTCAAAGACCCGCACGAGTATACAAAAAGCAAAACGAAAACAAAACATCGTAGGAAAAAAAAAAGGTTGCGTAAGGTACACGGTTTGTAAAGCACAATATACTCCGTAACATTCGCCTGTGAATAATACACGATACCCAACTAGGGAACTACCCACGTATATTGTAAGTAGCTTAAATTCTACGAATATATTCACCGAATAATACGCCTCGTCTTTCAAGTCCAAGGTGTTGTTAATAGCGTCGTATTAGCCTGAGCAAAAAAGATAAAAAAAACACCCCTAAATCTTCGAACAAGGTATGCTCGAATCATCGTAAACATTTCACTCGAATAAAATTACAGACATTATATCTGGGTTGTGTAACTATGTACAATGTGCAGAATTCGATGATATGATTCGATTCAATACAAGGTACATTACTACAAATATTTAAGGGTTGCTTTTCAACAAAGTGAGAAATAAAAAAGAGAGGCGCAGGTATGTTTGAAATGAACGAGCGAGATGACATATACCCACATTATATATGCCAGATACATGAAAAGTAATTTCGTATTACTCACAGTACCATACTTCCAGCCTCCCAGGATCAATAGGTGTGTAATATAAGAGAAAAAATTAATGAAAAACATCTAAAGATGCTTTTTTTTTTGTAAGTGTACAAATACTGTTTGAGAATTAGAAATTCTTCCTCATAGGCATACCCAGACGAAGCAAATAAATCACATATCAAGTTTCGACCACAAATGAGGATTAAAAAACTACAACACAAAAGTGAAAAATTGGGAGGAAAAGCATCGTAATGTATTGTATTTTGAGCTTTTATTTCCTAACGTTAAGAAAATACCAGAATTGCCGATTCATGGAATAAAAACAAGATACGTCCTGGGATGTTTTTTCTTCAGTAGTCGTAAGGGTGAAGCTAGATACTGGAATGAATATCTGATATAGCGGAAACGCACATATAGGGCAACTACTAAATTTATGAGACAAATTTCAAACGACTAGCTCAATTTGGTGAGGAGAAATATGCGAGGCAAACTGAAAAAAAAAAACGAGAAAAATCGCCAAAAAACTATTTTTTTTTGAGCTGTGAGGAAGTGGATTGGTTTGAAAAGTCAAAACCCTTAAAAAGCACATTCATAGCTCCTACCACGGTTACACACTTAATTTCAACTTTCAAGCTCAACTTGGAAGAGAGATAGCGGAGGAACAGTCCTTTTTCAAAGATCAAAAAAGAAACCCCCCATATCTTCCCTCCTAATTGACCTAAGAGGCTAATTTCTAGATATGTGATACAATTTTTGATTCTTTATCGATTGATAAAAACAAATTTTTTCGAATTGTGCCTCTCAGCAATTCCTCCTCCAAATTCGGGCATAACTGTACTTTGACCCACGGTGATTCCCACTCAAAAATATTAAATCCGCCGCCAATTCAAGCCTGCTCTCCAAATTTCACCTATTTTGGTCAGTATCAAGTTAAACATATGATTTTTGGTGTGTGTGTATGTGTGAGGGGGAGGGGGGGATCAGAATAAGCATTATTTGAAACTCAAACAACAAAATAAGTCTTCTCTTCATTTTTTTCCCTTTTTATTATTATTTTTCAATACTTTAATACTTTCGCTAGCTCCAGAATAAGTCCAAATTTCATCGTCAAATATAATCCAACTGATGACGGTCCTGATCAGTCAACACTTGATCATAAGCAGTTAATGGTCAATAGTGTACTGTCAAGAGTTGACCAACAACAACGGACCATCAGCATCCGCACAATCAAGATTTGGACTTTCAACTCTACACAACCCAGCTCCATCAACAACTGATGGTCAACTGTGGTCTAGCAAGGGCTGACTATCAATAGTGAACCATCAATGGACAGTCAACAGTTGGCCATCAATATACGAACTACCATCATCTTTAATGTCAAAAATTCTAAACAAATTTTGAGAATTAGCTCATGTTATTACTTCCCTAATTCCAGCAGAAGTCCTAATTTTGCTAATTGAAGAAAATCATAATTTCTTTTTACCAATACAAATTTTGAAAATTTCCTAGCATTTTCTTCATAATATTCAACTTATTTGTTCAACATGGTTATATGTTGAAAATCCAGATGTTAGCAACTCTAAACAGTTGACTATTAATGTCAAAGCCATCAAAATCTGAACCATTAGGATTTTGATGGTCCACTATTGATGGTTAGCTGTTGACAATCCACTGTTTACGGCCAATTGTAGAATGCGTCATTAAACATATTTCGAAGTTAATAAACATGTAATTCTGCCAAAAATATTCGTAATAGTCTTATAGGATCCCAAAACGTATTTTGTTGATATTTCCCCCTTCATCGCATTAGGTCGATAGATCGTAATAGTCTGGTTTTCATTGACGAATCAGGGTAAAAATTCTCTTCATCGGTACATTACCGAGATGGTTTAAGAATGAAAATAAAAAACTCTGCACCGGGTAAATTTTGGGTACCTCATAAATTTTAAGACTCACTTTTAACTCCTTATGTAATCAGGAGGTTGAAACTGTACCTACCAAAAATTAATTGTTTTTAGGTATCGAAAAAAAAAGTTAAAAAATTGTACCTATCTTGGTATCGTTCAAAAACAACCCATACGTATCGATACGTACCTCATAAAACAGCCGAAAAAAACCAAGTAGATAAGTAGATTCAAAACTCGAATGTGATGGCAAGTTTTTTCATCCTTGTAGAAAAATATGATAGTAAACGTAATAAAATTTCCAATTATTTATAAACAGAGAAAAATCAAACATGTTTCGTAAAACATCTAATTAGGTACGTCTGAGTAATAAGAACACATTGAGCCATGTTAGTGATTTCAGGGTTCGCAGATAAGCTATATTTTAATTAGGTTGTTGATTTGTTTCTCCTGCACTAACGCTATAAGCGTTCTTGCATTTTTTTCATTTTTATTCGCAGATTTCCCACATAGATACACGCGCACACAATCTTTTAACCTTAACCCTATCTTTTGCCTGGTTTTATATCGAAGTACCCCACCTTTCCACCCTACATCGACCGAAAAAACACGACTACTTGAAATTTTTCCACTCTAGTTCTTTTCTACATTACCATTACACCTTTTATACACAGGCCCACGAGGCGACTTTTTGTTTCTCTACACATGTTTTTCGGATGAATAAAAAATGGCGTTTTATCGATAACGAAGGTTTAGAATGTAGAAGATGACTCGAAATTTTCGTTCAATTTTAAATATATAATTATATAGCTATGTACTAGATGTACTAGCGCTCGTTTATATGTAAATTAAATTATTTTAAAATCATTATACGTACCTACATGTACAAAAAATAAAGAAAATTTACAACAAGAAACGGCAAACGACGAATGTATAATTTACCAAAGTAGAAAAGAAGTATTAGGTATATCTAAGAAAGAGATAAAATTCATTTAAAATAATTTTCTTTTTCTTAATAAAATTGAATTATTTAGAAAGCTCATTAAGAGCAGAAAAAGAATTACTCGAGACAGAATGAACGCAACGCAGTAATTTTGTAGGAAAAATATTCCAGCAGATCTACAGAATTAGGAAGTAGATAGGTACACCAAGTAGTAACAATATATTAAACTATAACTCGATTTCAAATCAACTATAAGTAAAAATAATTATAAATAATCAAGAACCACAGAAAAAAAAGTTTAAATTTTGAAATTATGAGATTTTGTTCGCTGTAAAATTAAACTCGCACAAAACATAAAATTAAAATATTTTTACATATTGTATGAAGATTACATTGTTGCGAATCGAGAATTCTGACTTCAGAATTACAGCATTTCATTAATTGTTTAATATCTGCACTACACAAGTTACATAAAGCCAGCTGACCAACGAGAAAGGAAAAGCGAAACTCCCCCGAGATACGAACTTTTCAAGGAGGTCGTAGTAAATGTTCATCGATGTTAAAAATCCTAACAGTTATACGAATATTACTTGTATTAACCGAATCTCAATCCTACCAGGTCCCAAAGGTGAAAATAATGGAAACTTCAAAACTTGTCAATTTTCTGACAATGACTAGCGTTGAGATAATACAAGAATTTAGAGCTGTATTTTTTTCATAGAATTATAGTAAGTACATCACCTTCTGAACAACATATCCAAAATCGCTTGATATCCAGTCATTACACGTTTTTCTTAGAAACTAATAGGAACTCTGTAAAATGAGTTAGAAACGGTGTCTCTGTTGATTGTTGGAAAAATGACGTGAAAACCTTTTTATTGGAAATTTAAACAACGACATTTTTTCATTGAAATTTTTTCCTGTATCTCATTTTGGAACGATATTATTGATAAAAAAATAAACTTTGGAGGCACAATAATGGGGGGGGGGGGGAGGGAATGGTGCACTCCGATTTTGGACATTTTTTAGACAATCGTTTATTACTACAGCGTTGTGTAAAAAATATAACTATAAATATTTCAGTTACGTATTTATTCATTTTTTGCTTAAATTTGACTGCGATTTTTACGACACATTCATCCTCAAATTTTAAAATGACTGAATTTTGACTTAAAATCATCCCAAATTATATATATATGCACCTAAGCGGTCACCAGTCCAAACCAAATACCTGAGTTTGAGTTTGAGGGGTGGAAAAAACATAAAAGGAATAAATATCTAATATGTTAGATGATCTTATGGGGTCTCAAAACGGACCAGGCTGTTTGCCATGATCAGTTCAGTCTCCAAAATTATGAAATTTCAATTGTCTGTAATATGAATAACATAAAATCAAGTACACGAGGCTTCTTTAAATGTAATTTTATTTCATATATTTCAATTAATGTGACTAAAATATCATTCACATAGTAATATTTGTGACGAAAATGATGGATAGATAAGTAAATACCATAAATAATGCTTCAAGTACATAGCTCTACAAAGTTTGGTGAGAACAAATGCGCATAAATTTTTCGAAAAATTCCATCCTAAAACAAAAAATAATAAAATCAACTGTTAACACATTATCATTTCATTTATGGAATGATAATTTCAAAATTTTACAGATAAGTAGGAGCTGAATCTTCAAATGAGGGCACTTCAAATTGTCACAGCATGATAATAGAATAAAGAATAAAATAAATGGAAATACAGCTCAACCTAGAACATAATGTAATCTCAATTTGATTTCATACTTTCAAAAAAATTTATTTTCAAGGCATCGTAATGCGTTGCTTTTTGCGGCTAATTTTCATAAAGTTGGAATAAAAAATGAGATTGGAAAACTGAAACCTTCAAAAGACACATCTAAGACTTATACCAAATGTACATACCAAATTTCAACTTCCTAGCTCAATTTGGTGGGAAGATAAGAGAGGAGCAGATGTTTTTCAAGGTTAAAAAGGTGAAAACCCCTCATACCTTCCTTCCTAATTGATCTAGGAGATTGATTTTTGGATATGCTGTACAACTTCGGATCCTTCATCAGTTGGCTTAAAAAGACACAATTTTTGCGTTTTTGGCCCCTCAGCATCCCCTCCTCGCAAACTTGAATATAATTATCAAGCGGGGCAAATAATTATAGGTTCGATAAAAAAAAAAATAAATATCTGACATGGCCAAAAATGGTCGTAATGATCTTCTAGGATCCCAAAACGGATTTTATTGATATCCCCCCCCCCTCATCTGTCGTAGCCTGGCTTTCATTGACAATATTACAGAAGAAAAATCAGGCTTCAAAATAAAAAACTAAATATACTTGCTTTTTTAAACAAAAAATCATAAATATCATGCAAGTAACTCTCGCCTTCAAATTTTTATGAACAACTTCCAAGAAATGTTCAAAGAAAATGCACATCAACTGAAAATTTTGCGTTAATTCACTCTGAATTTCCCATTTTATTTTATTTTTAAATTTAAATCACTTATCAAGGGTGAATGGGATTTTTTCTCAATTTTTAAGAAATGCATGACTTTTGAGTCAATCTTAATCAAAATACCTCTTTTTGCAATACCTGCATAATCTCTTTTTAAAATTGCTGATCTTTGCAGTACCTGCACGACTTTGCATGGTCGTCAGACACCTTACAGTATGACATACGAAATCAGCCTAAAAAAAATTCTATGAAAAAAATACTGAAAATAAGAAATTCAGCAGATTGGATTTCCAATTCTATCAAGTTTTATATGAGGCCAAACAAATTAACAAGTTTTTTGTTCAGCTTCAAGAAGGCAACGATGGAGTAAAATTTTGAATCCTTAAAAAGGCATTTTGTCTTGATGCTGTGACCTTGAAGATTGTAAAATTTTGAAAATTTTCACGTGACGTGGTAAAAAAAATATTTCATAACTTATAAATGATTACTATACGACCATACCTGGCGCCATGTATCAATTCTGATATGATACGTATAATTACTACGCATAAAAATTTCAGTTACAACTAACCAAATGTACTCGGTAGGGAGATAAAGAAAAAAATTAAACTTACCTTATTTGCCATTTTCTACAGCTGCAATTTGTCTATCTTCGAGTCTCGCTTGGACAACAAGCAATACGCTGATCACTACGACAACCGTAGCCACGAACACTAATTTAATATATTCATACATCATGTTCAACATTGAACTTGTTGGTATTCACGATCAAAATGACGTTAATTTGGTAAATTTTACCAAAAAAAAAAAAAAAAAAACACAGTATAAATAAACGATGAAAAATTTCAACCACACACGATCGTCAATAAAATAGCACTGCTATACAATGTATCCTGCTAATGCGAAAGATTTAAGCTATGTCGTAAAGTCGTCGTTTTCTTCGTCGTAGTCTCGAATAGCCGCATTAAATTACGATCATCTGTGGTAGATAACGCAGCAGCAAGCGGTAAAACCTTGGTAAATTTACTACGATTGATGTGACAACGAGATTTCACGTAAAAAGCACAAAATTATGGGCACCTTATAACCACTATCGTCGTCGTATCGTACGTTGAAATTCATTACATATACTTACACCAGTATGGCAGAACAAAAAAAAAAAAAACAAAAAAATGAAAGAGAGAAAGGAAACCGCAGTGAACAAATCCATTACAATGTAATCTAGGTATCTAGGTATCTACCTACCAACCTACCTACCTATAAGTTTATAAAGTTGACAACTAGGTACCTAGCTTACCTACATCTGTACACAACCGTACTTCATCACGCTACAAAATAATTTGATACCGATGTGTGACCTTGAATTTTACCGCAAAAAATTTCACCCTTTATTTTGAAAACAATCAGATTGAAATTGAGAAGCCAGGTTAAATCTAACAAAACGAAACGTTGCCTTCGAATGGGTTTCTTGCTTTTTTACCGTCAAATCGATAATTTAATATTGCTCTTAATAAGCTGTACGAAGCCTACAGAAAATTACAACTACCACCGAAATATTAATAGGAAAAAAATAAATAAGAAACCAACCACCAGACTTTACGTTAGGTTCGTGACGAAAATACACCCCGATTTGAATTCATTCCCTGTGCGCGATATTATGATACTCATTTCTTGGATCTAATTAGAAAGAGACGAACAAAATATACAGCTAACCTAGCCCGACCCACGCTCACCTAGTAATATATGCATCTAGCGGCGTAGAATAAATTGTATTTGAAAATTATGCGAATCAAGAATGCAGAAAATACACCGCGCGAACCAATCTACCAGCAATAAGCCAACGTTGCACAGTAGTCTAACCCCCACAATCACACGCCTATATTTTTAATTCAATTTCTCGCGACCGTATTCTGTAGGATCTAGGCGGCGGCAGGGCTCGTTTCCCTATAATATCGGACACGAATCCAAACGTTTCCATTAAATTTCTTGCACGAGCTCTTATCTCTGACCCGGTTATCTACACGCGTATTTGCAGGGCCTACATTTTGAAGCCTTCTAATCGAATTAACCTACACCAGTAGCCAACTCATATTATACCGAAGTAGATATCGGGTATTATTTCAAAACGTTTTATATCAAATTAGGTACATAGGTAGGTGGAGGTACCAGCCACTTGGAGAATATCTGTAGAATCGCCTACACTAGCCAACGACATCGATGGTTCTTTCGATACAGACAGACGGAAAAATTGACGACGAAAAAAAAAACATACCGACTTGAAACATCCATAGCCACACTTTCATTTAATTATTCTACACTCTGCATTCTACGTAATCTAATTATTTATATAATATCAAATTTATGCAGAGTTTCGCCAATGAAAATGGCACCAACAGCTGTAAAATCTTTTGTTACAAGTTAATGTACCGAACGAACGCGTAATTTTCTTCGCTTATAGAATGAGAGATAGGTAGTTATAGGCACCGGACAGGTAGCAGGTGGAGGTGCTTAACGCCGCCGAAAAACTGAATTTCATTTAAGTAAGTATAAATTGATGTATCTCTAAACCGTACCTCGAAGCGAAATCCAAGTTGATGTATTTTTATATCGCATCGTTCAAAATACATCGAAAATTTTCATAATAATCTAACGAGGTTTCGAATAATCGGAAAATTTTCCAAAAAAGTGTAAATTAAGTAATAAATATTTTTCAACCAGCTCTCCGTATAACGATTGGAAAATAAAAACTGGGTCTGATTTTCGTGTAATAAAAGAGTAAAAGCATGGCTCAGCGATGTGCCAGGGATACAGGTAGGTATTAAACTGAAAAACTGAAACTACCAAAATGCACATCTAAGGACCCCAACCGAATCTCGACATCCGATTTCAAGCACCTATCTCAATTTGGATGGGCTGATATTGGCGGTGCAACGAGACTGAGACGTTGAAACTCCCAAAATACACTTGTAGAACCTCTACCAAATCAACATACTGAATTTCAACCTAGCAACACAATTTGAAGGGGTGAAATGTGACAAACGATACTTTTTAACGCCAAAAAAAAACGATAAATTCCATATCTCCAATTCTATTGATTTTTCAATATGTTACACAACTTCCAATTCTTTGTTGATTGGTTTAAACTAGAACAACTTTTTGCAAATTCTGCCTTTCAACGCCTCCTCAAAGGATAAAAATATAATTACAAATTGAAATTTAAACAATTTAGCCTCCTTTCCCTTCTAGGGAAAATGCTAGATCCATGTCAACATTTCAACAAGTAGTACAAAATTCATCCATAATCATTTTTCATCACGAGCTTTTGGTCAAAAACTTCAAAACAAAAACGTCACGTTTTCTGGAAACATCTCTATTTTTTTAATACGCATTTTTTTTATTTTCATTATCACTTTTTAATTTTTCTTATCTAAAAAATTTTTCAACTGTCCAATAATGGGATTTCCTTCATTTTCTCTTCGTCATTTTTTCCGTTTTTGATTTTTTTATCATTTTTATTTCAACTTTTTTAGATTTTAATTTTTAATTTTTTTAATTTTTTCTATTTTTTTTACTTTTTAATGTTTGTTTGTTTATTTATTTTATTATTTCATTTCTTAATTGTTTTTTGGTTTTTTGATTATTTTGACACAGATATGTCTTAAGGGCGGGGGTCATTCCGTGAAAGCGTAACGTTTTTCATTTTGGACTTAATGCTAAAATGTTAACAAGGATATGCTCTTAAGGGTGGGAAAGTTTGATAAAAATCGCGATGAAAGATGATTATGATTCATTTTTGCACTTTTGTTGAAATGTTGACATGGATATGTCTTGGGCACGTTTGTTAAAATGTCCAAGTTGAATAAATGTGAATAAAATAGAAAAATAAAATGGAAAAATTAAAAAAAGTTTGAAAAATTGGAATGATTATGGGTGACTTTTTCACTCTATGTTCAAATGTTGACATGGATGTCTAATTTGAAAGAATTAAAAATATAAAAAAATTGTAAAAAGTTCAAATATTTAACAAATTCAAAAATCCAAAAATTGAACGACTTCTGCACTTTGTGTTAAAATTTCTAAGTTGAATAAATGTGAAAAGGTAATGCTGAGTTAGTGGTATGCGTTTTGAATGAAATGTGAAGTGTAAACTGGAAGTGATAAGAGTAATGATTGAATTTATGATTTAATTTTAATTTCAGATTGAAGAGTATGAATTATTTTTGCATTTCATGGTAAAATGTTTAAATTGGATAAATGTGCAAAAAATTGGTGAGTAGGTGGTGTACGTTTTTGATATAAATATGTCTGACATATCCATGATCTAGAATCATTCCCTAAAAAAAAAGGCACCTAATTTTTTTTTATTTAAAATTTTTTCAATTCTCTAATTTTTCAACATTTTAATTTTTTTAACATTTTAATGTTTTATCTTTTGAATTTTCTTAACTCACCCAACATTCTCATTTTTCTAATTTTTTTAATTTTTTAATTTTACATTTTTTTTATTTGTCAACTTTTTTAATTAAATATATTTATGTCAAAATTTAACATAAATAGCAAAAAATCTTTCTTAATCATCTTTTATTGTGAGTTTTTGATCAGAAATTAAAAATCAAAAATCAAAAACGTTACATTCTGAGAAAATGACTACAACCCCTAAGACATGTCCACGTCGAATTATATTTCTGGTTGGTGTTCGCTTGATAAAAAACATTTGAATACAGTTCACCGTCACATCGGTGAAAATCAGATATAATGTTAGGGATAAAAAAATCTTAAAAATGAGGGGAGAATTTTTGATGTGGAATGATTGAAAAAAGGAGGGGTTGAATAGTGCTGTAAAATCGACCCCACCAAAAAGCACATCAAAGACCTAAACTAAATTTACATACAAAATTTCAACTTCCTAGCAGAATGCGAGGAAAGGGAAGGATGGAGGGGTGGAAAAGGAGGAGAAGGAGGAAGGAGAGGAGAAGCTGGAGCAGGAAGAGGAGGAGATATGCGAGGAAAAAACTCAAAAACTAAGAAGAACTGACAAAAAAAACAACATTTTCGGGATTGTGAGGGGATGCAATGAGGCTGGAAAGTGACACCCTTCAAGGCATATCTATGACCTCAACCACATACTAAATTTCAGCTTCCTACTTCAATTTGGAGGTTGGATAGGGGAGGAACAGTCCATTTTCAAGGTAAAAAAAAGGAAAAATTGTTGATCTCCTCCGCTCAGAAATTTAGTCACAACAGAATTTTCATGAGAGGTCAAGCCAAATACAGAATATCAAATACGCCACCAATCTAAAATTGTTTCTCAAATTTGATTGATTTCAATCGGTGTCAACTTGAGAAAATGATTTTTAATTTTGGTAAAAAAAAAAAATATTAAATAAAAAGAAATGTTGATATTTTTATTTTTTATCTAATCCGCTTTACGTTGAAAGACCGTGATAGTGTGTTTTTCATTGACAATATGACATAAAAAATCAGGCTAAAAGCAGTGGAACGCAATTCCAAGTAACGAGAGTCAGTAATTGAAAACATATTTTCGTCTTATTGTTAATACAGATTTTTAGAAATCTTACAGCCTGGTTTTTATTTATCAGTATGACGAAGGAAATCAAGCTAAAAATGAAAGCTCAGCTGCAGAAATCAAATAAAAAGTATAAACTATTTCAAAAACAATATCTAAAAATTAAACAGTATAAAATACCATTTTCAACACTAAAAAATCAATACTCTCCAGTATTTGTCTTTATGCTTCGAACAATATATAGAATTAGTATTACACTCATTTTGCGAAAGTGTAAGAGGGTTCAATGAAGCAATTGAAAGAGAAAAAATTTCAAAAAACTATATTTTATTATGACGAATGGGATAAGATCTTTTTCGAATATATACTTTTGAAATTTTCTTTTCTCCTCATAGTTTGTCAATTTCTTCGACTCAGATTTGAATATTTTTCCAAGTAAAATGACAATGAGTTGATTTTGAAATCAAACCCAACGCTACATCACATTCACTAGTATTAATTTAAAGCGGCTTTGTAGTATATGAAGCGAGATACCTCTTCGTCCGTATTCTCAGAAAATACGCATTCAAGTCGTCAACCAAATGAAAGACAAAACTGAAGGCAAAGAAAAATTTGGAATTAGTCGTGCACAATTCCAAATCTGCAACGAAGTCGAAGCAGGCAGACACTTCTCTCAATTTTTTTGTAATTAAAGAAACCGAACTGGAAAGCTAGTACAGTAAAATTTAACAAAATTTTCAACGATAATGTTGAAATATTGCAGAAAATTTATCTGGAGCAGAAATATAGACACGTTTTCTCGCTTAATTCCACGTTGAAGGTCGTAAAATTCATTTTAGGTCTAGACATATTTCTAAATTTATAGAAAATCCAGTCCGAACTGAACGTAACTTTATAAAAATCATCGAAATGTTGGAAAATAACGAGGCTTCCGGTCTGGGGTGGACATTTTTGGTAATATTGAGGAAAGGAGAGAATATCAATATCTTATAATGTACAATAAAACTTTTTTCATTTTGTATTATAATTATCATTTTTTTTTTTTTTTTGAAAAATCAATGCAAAAGCAGTAATTGAAATAATATTAATAATACTTAGTTTTCAATTAGATCCTAAATTTCAAAAATTATCAAGGTTTTTACGTGAATTGTAAGGAAAAGTCATCAGTCTTTTTCTCATTAGGCCTACTTGCTGTTGATGAATTGCAAGTTAAACATCGATATAAAAAAACAAAAGTCTCGATTGTTAATATTTTACCTATTTACATATCCAACTGGAATGATTTTGAGAACACCTGGAAACTAAAATGATAACAATAAACTTTATAAATTTTTTCTTTTAGTTTAACTGGAGGAAAAAAAATTTTAAGTGAAATTTTGAATACTAAGTAGGTACGGTTCTTAAAAACGAAGAAGAAAAAAGAAAATTTTACATTTTCCAAATAATTACCCTCATCTCATGCTTATAAAAATTCACTCCTCATATTTATTCAAGGTAACGAGCGATAAAGATAAAATTCTGAAAAATTAAAAACCTACCCGGTGTATCTTTTTGGCATACAAACTCACTCTATTTATTGAAAATTCTTTATGAGTTTGAAAATTACGTATTTTTTTCATTCCTATAATGATTTTCTTTTTCATTGAAATTCAGTAAGTTTGAAATTATTGCTTCAAGTTGTTGTAAAAAAAAAAAATACATCAAATCAATTTCACGAATTACACAAATGAAAAAAATTGTAACTTTCAGCGTTGAAAAATTATTTTTCCAAGCGACTATTTATAAAAAAAAAATCATCGTAGGTGTCATTTGTGAAAATTTTTTAAACTTTTACTTTCAAATAAAAAATAAAAAAAAAATCCGTAGAAAATTACACAATTTTAATTAGGTACTTACGCGCAGCTGACGAAAAAAATTCATCGTAATATCTAATTTATAAACTTTCCAACACTTTTCAAAAACTTACTTATTATTACAAGATTTACGCATTTAAAGTAGAAATTTGAAGTATTTTTAAAAACTGCGAAAAGAAAGGAAAAAAAACTTGAATAAATTTTTTCGCTATATTACGATGCAATGAAAAAAAATCCATCATTTCAAACGATAAAACTTTACGAAAGTTATTTCGTATTTTTTTAATCATCGAATATCACGTCTGCCCGAAGACTCTCAGCAGCTATATCCGGCGGCATAGTTTAAAAAGAAAAACTGAAAAATAAATTACACCGGTGTCTGGAATTTCACATATTCTATAAATTTCTTCATTCGATATTGAACATTTCACTAGAATGAAATTTTTCTCCTTAAACAACGGTGATACATATTTCAAATTCCTGTACGAAAGAGATCAAATCAAATGACGCGAAACCTTTGAATTCGGTTAGAAAATATTTCATGATCAAAAAAAAAAAACTCAAAAGGGAAGAAAGAAAAAAAAACAGAATTCCCATTAAAAGATTTCGCTCTTTGTTTGCTGCCGAATTCGTAATCCACCCAAGATACTTGCTTAGGAAACAATCCTCAATTGTTCGTTACGAAGATGCGTTCGACTGAAAGCTGGTAATTTTAACCATGAAAATATCTACTTTGATCGATGAAAATGCATTTTGTTGAAAATAAGTAGGATTAAAAAAAAAATAAAAACGTGACGTTATGTCTTTCTGTTAAAGCATTTATATCGTATCGTATATAATGGTACAAATATTAAACTCGTGTCTTTAATGCGTGCTCATTTTATAGGCGCCCCGAAACCCAGCACCGCTATCGATTACGACGATTGGGATGACCCGCCAAAAATTAAAGAAGTAGCTGAAGGTCCATATTACGACCAGTTCGACTATAACGTTACCAGAAATTATACCGTAATAGCTGGAACGCCGGCCGAAATATTGTGCAGAGTTAAATTGAAACCGACTGATGGAAATAAAACGGTAAGCCGATTATTATCCTATGTATGCGTTTATTTAATTCGTCATTTATTTATTTTTAGTCCCAACATTATGAAACACTGCTGTGTACTACGTGGCTTTTTTTTCATTCTATTCTAGTGGCACAATTGCATCAATAGCAATTCATTATTGTTAATTCTTTTTGCGATAAATGCATGAATTTATTTATTTTATAAAATAATAATTATCGGAAGTAAGTAGCGTAATAATGTAGTGAGGGAAGGAGAAAGGTATGGCATTAAAATATTTTTCCACTTCACGCATTTGTATTCGTGTACTTCGGTTCTAATTGAATTGTGAATAAACCACTAATTTCATAATTGATGAAATGAGTAAAATGAGTAAGAGGGAATGTAAAAAAATGCTTGAAGAATAACTAATGAAAGATTTTCACAGAGGATTTTTCATCATTTTCACGACATTCACTTTGAATGGAGAAAACACCGTGCATACAAAGGTGATCATAACAGCCCTGAAGAGTAGGGTCACTAACAAAAAAACTGTACTTTTTGTAATCAAAGGGTACTCAATTGTCCAGATGGTCCAATCCGTTCTATCACTGATTGGGATGAAACTCACCCAAAGTGTAGGTTTTAATCTAAAACCATTCTAAAAAATTGCTAACTCATTCCCCCTACCCCAAATCAAGTACCATGGCCGTATGTACTCAAAATTAAATTTTTTCCATCTCTGGGGGAGAGGAATTATTAAAAAACCTGGGAATTTTCATACATAATATACAGGGTGTTTCGGGAATGGACAATAATATTAAGGGGTGGTACACCAAACTTTGTCCATGTGCGTTAAGATGGTTGCCTATCTATGTGGAGATTCATTGCTGCTGTATAGAAAATTAAATTTTTCATTTTAGGTAATAGATTTTGCAACGAGGTTCTTTAGAATTTTGATTGTAACTTTTGAACGAAAAGAGTAAATTTTTTCCTGTTGGTCTTGATTTGTAGAGCAAAGTCTGGCAAATCATTTCAGACCAAGAAACTGACGATTGGATGATTAGGAGAAGAATAAATGAGAGTTGAGTATAAATGTAAAATTTTTATTTCGAAATATTTCAAAAAAGTTCCAAGTAACATGCCAATATTGTGCATCTAGAGTATACTCCTGAGTTTGCTCTTTCAAAATAGTTCTCTCCTTCAGGTTCCTATCACTCTTATTTTATAAGTTATAAGGTATTAAAACCAAAAAGGATGCAATAAAACCATTTGAAATTTGTTACATGTCCTTTTTGAGTTTTTTATTGGATCTTTTTGTGATCGCAAAGCTGATTCATCAGTATGAAAATATTTAGTTCCTTTGTTTTTGTAAATTTTATGCGAACGAGTGTACAAAACGTAGACATAAAAGTTAAAAAAAAAAAAAAAAAAATGAAAAAAAGTAAAATAAAATTTTATATCGTGTTTAAGTCACCTGATTTTAATTTCAAATCGATTTTTTTACCAAAATGATGACATCAAAAATTTTGAGCTTCCACTGCGGTGTGCTTAAGGATATCCAAATGTACTTGCTGACTTTCCAACCTTCAAAAAATAGTGGTTCGGATGAGTTTTGCGATCGCAAAATGATCCAATAAAAACTCAAAAAAGACATGTAATAAATTTCGAATGATTTTATTGTTTCTTTTTTGGTTTTAATACTTTATAACTTGAAAAATAAGAGTGATAGGGACCTGAAGGAGAGAACCATTTTGAAAGAGCAAACTCAGAATTATACTCTTGATGCATAATATTGGCATGTTACTTCAAACTTTTTAAAAATAATTCGAAATCTCCTAATCATCCAATCTTCAGTTTCTTGGTCTCAAATTATTTGCCAGACTATGCTCTACAAATTAAGACCAACAGGAAAAAATTTACTCTTTTCGTTCAAAAGTTACAATCAAAGTTGTAGACAACCTCGCTGCAAAATTTATTACCTAAAATGAAAAATTTATTTTTCCATACAGCAGCAATGCATCTCCAGATGGGTAGGCAACCATCATAATGTACATGTATAAGGTTTGATGTACAATCCCCCCCCCCTTAATATTATCGTCAAGTAGGTGTACACAGTATAAGAATTTTTTTAAATATTTTTTTGAATGTTTAGGGATATTGAAATTAAAAGTTTTTGGAAAGGAGCCATGACTCTCCCCAATTTTTTTTTAATTTTCAAAATTTTCAACTCTGCCAAGCCACCTTGAATTAAAAAAAAAAAAAATCAGAAAAAATTCTCACATCACACCTACTAAGTAAACATTATTTGTAAAAATTTCAAACTTCTTGGATCATCCCCTCCTTCGATAGCTGGGTTGGAGTTGGAGGTACGGGCCAACAATTCTGGAGGTTGGTTAACACTTTGGGTGAGTTTCATTCCAATCTGTGACAGAGTGGATTGCACCATCTTATCGTAGGAAAGCTTATTACTCCACCGCATCCCCTTACAGAAATTAAAAACTGAGTTTTGGTTGAGTCAAGATTTAGGCAAGTTCAAAGTTTGTCTCACGACTACGTGGGAAGGTGGACAGGAAAGTTAAAATTCGGCAAGTATCCAGACTAAATTCCTCAAACGTTGAACATTTTCAAAAATTTTCGAAAAATCGAATAATTTTTTTTTTTTAATTTGCTGCCTTAATGAAATTATTGTACAAAATTTAAATTCAAAATGATCACCGTTAAGAAATTTTTGACATTTCCCCTTTTTTCAGTTTTTTTTTTTTAAATATCACCTTTTTACATTTTTTTACGATTTTCTGAAAAACCATGAAGGAAGTTTTTTACCCCTTTCCTCTTTTTGAAATGGATTTAGGACATCAATTTTAGATAAATAAGCGCAAAATTTCAACTTTATCCGCCATAATCGATTTTTCATTACCACACTCTTTTGAGCTCATTTTGCAACTGTTGTAACTAAACCATTTACAGATATTCAAAAAAAGCAAAATTGGGCCCGGCCTAGTAGGTACGTCTTCTTATGTAGGTATAGGCCTATTGATTTCAAAAATATAATCTTCAACTTGTACCAATAAATACTTTGTACATGGCAGTGGCTGAGGTTGAAATAAAAGGCCTAAATCAAAGAAATGCCAATATAAAATAAACGAAGCCGTGTATGAAATTGAATAAGGGTAGCGACGATTACGAATGTGCAAAACAATTCCGAGCATTTATTTAGACCTAGTGCATTACACACAAAACACTAGACAGGAATACCTATACGTAGGCGGGTAGCCGGGTACATGACCATCACATATTAAAATTTCTAGAATATTTGTAGCACATTCGCAGTATACTTATCCAAAAAATGGAGGAGAAAAAAAGAAGACGATAGGGTGACGTTATGAAGAATGTGAGAAGGTAAGTGTAGGGCGAGTAATTTCTACTATTTTATTCCAGGCATACATATGTATGAATCAGATATGTTTGCGACAAATCTTGTGAAACGTTTAATATTCGACTCGAGCCATGATATCGCTATCCCAACAAACCAAAAAATGAATGTATAGCTGCCAGAATTACTAGGTATAATATAACGTATAGAATTCCCATCATTTTCTAGCCGGATGCGATATAATTCAAATGCACGTACCTTCACATTTTTTTACTTATGAGCTCAAGAGCAAAAAAACAACAGTATGGGATAAATTTACTCGAGCATAATAAATCAAAATTTCACTTGTAAGTATGCGGCACTTTAAACTACTGAAGAAGGTTAATCGAATCGAGTGTTGAAATTGAAAAATTTTTTGAAACCCACGATGTTTTCGTAAATTATTATCGAAGTAAGGCACCAGTCTGCAAAAGGCTAATTTCGTCAACATTAAAAATTTATCGTATCGTTGTTCGAAAAAAAATAACGATAAAAAAAGTTGAAGCGAAAGGAAAAAATAGTCACGTCAAACGATTCTACCGTGTACATTTACGGCAAACAATTTAGGCAACTATATTAACATCACTGCCTGTTATTGTTTATTTACGGCAAACTGATTAGGCAACTTTATCAACACGATCATTGTACTCAGTAGACCTACTTAAAGACATTTAAAGATGAAGGCCGATGGTGGATATGCACAGTGAACTTTTCTTCTGTGGAACTTTGTTATCTTTTACAAAAGTTTTGGACTCCTCATCCCTAACCGAACCCGTTCTCAAAGATGGGAGGAGTGATTTAAATTGAAAATAATTAATGAATATTTTTTGAAGGCATTAGTAGATGAATTTCTGCAATTTTTTAGTATGTTGTGGACACCAATGCGAGGTATATTAGAAAAAATCACGACTCCCTATAATTTTCACCCCCAAATCACCTATTTTATCTTTGATTATTTTTTTTTAACATAGATAACGAATTCGTATCATTTAAAAATCATGTTTATTTAGTGTATTTTGAACCCGTACATCACATATAATTTTTTTTCAATTTTTACGAGGGTGCGCCGTGGTTAAAATTTGAAAAAGCTTAGAATATGGTAGTAAATGGCAGCGTATTCAAAAATATCAACTACTGATGGAGTAGTTTCAATATTTTGTATACTTGCTACTTACATCAATAGAAGAACTTAGGTAAGAAGTGAAAATTTAATCAGCCCTCCAAACGGCCCAAAATGGCACCTTTATCCGAATTTTTGGGTTATTGGTACGTTGTTAATATTGGTACCATTTTCACATAAGTTGAACATTTTGAATACGAATATGAACTTGGTTTTGCCGCAAGACCCCCCCCCCCCGTCTCATTAACAAGGCTTCATCTTCAAAACCAATTTTTGGATTGCACAGTCGAGTTGTTGATATTAGTGTCATTTTCACATGTGTCCAACCCCATTGAATATAATTATGAATTTAGTTTTACTATATAATCTCTCCTACATGTCTTGATCTCAACCTCCTAGCTCAATTTGGAAGAGAGATAGGAGAGGAACAGTCCTTTTTCAAAGACAAAAAGGGGGAAAACTCGTATATCTTTCCTCCTAATTGACCTAGAAGGCTGGTTTTTAGATATGATACAACTTCAAATTGACTATCGTTTTGCTTAAAAAAAAAATAATTTTCAGAATTTTAGCTTCTCAGCACCTTCTCCCCCTAAATTTGGGCATATCTAAATTTCACTCGAGATCATTCCCACTCTAGAATATCAAACAGTTTGCCAAACGAAGCCCATTCTACAAGTTTTATCGATTATGTTCAGTATCGAGCGGAAGAAATAATTTTTCTATTTTGAGGAAAAAAATAAAAATAAATATCTGATATGGCCAAAAATAGTCTTAATGGTGTTCTAGGAACCCAAAACGGATTTTGTTGATATTTCCCCTAATCCGCCATAGGTCGATAGACAGTAATAGCCTGATTTCAGGCTAAAAAGAAATAAAGGATCATTTCTATGAGAAAAATATTGCACAACTGAGATTTCAGGAAATAAAAAAAAGACAGTTCGTGTACTATCTGGAAAAACTCGCCAATACCGGCATATAAGTTTCAATTTTAAATTTTTTGTGATTTTTTACAGCTTTGATGACTTTTTGCACCCTCAGATTTTTTTGTTACCATTCATCATACCAATATTGAATATAAAAATGATAAAGTTATAATATAGATTAAAAAACTGCTCCATATCACTCACCACGATGATAAATGGCACCATTGATAAGTTCATCGACATTTTTCATACACCTGAAAAATGAAATAAAACATTAATTATAATGAATAAACAAAATTTTTCAACTAACCCAAGTAAAAATATTGTTCTTTATGTTACCTAAATTCATTCACATTCTGAACATAATCTTTTCAAAAAAAATTTCAGGCCATGGCAGTCTCACAATTGAAAATAAAAATGGAAAAGGGAGCTAGCTTGAAATAAGTTTACAGAGTCTCAAGAAACTAATATAAAAATGATTTAAAGTTTCGTGCCAAATTTAATAATGCCAATAAAATTTTTTTCCAACTAATAGGTACTGAAAGTTTGGCACCCTCAAATTTCAAACTTTGAAGGGATGCGGTGGCATTTTTCTCTCATAATTAATCATAACATGAAAACTTAACGTACCCATGTTCTATCCCAGTCTCTCAAGTGAATCATCATTTCGGCGACCAAAGTATCCGATTTTCACCTTCGAAGAGTGAGGAATAAAGAGCAAATTTTTCAAAATTAAATGCATGACCTATCAAAGTGGACTGTAATTTGGCGCTAAATTTAAAAATACTCATTGTTGTTTTTTTTACTCATTTCGTACTTAAATATAACGATCATCATTCATAAAAAATCTCAGCCAACGTCGAAGGAATATGATACAAAATTTTGGGGTCTCATAGTAGACCTAAGGACCCTTCTGCATTCCTTTAAAACTCACAGCTTTTAGTTGCATTTTCCACTTTAAGGGGTTCATAGAAACTTTATAATCAAGGTATAAAAAAAAAAAAAATCATTTGGTCTTCCGTAATATATGACAAATAGCTAAAAATTGAAAAAAATAAAATAAAACGTTTTTTTTCAACTGTTAAAAAAATTTTGAAATTTTAAAGCAATTTGGGACAGGTCGTGAGTAAAATTGGGGAGCTGAAATTTTCAGCATGTTCATTTCACGTTATTTCATAATTTTTTTCACTACCACCTCGACTGCTGACTTACAAGAAAGGTTTAACTTTACAACACTCTTATTAGGTATCAATCGAAACTACCTTCGATGGTTTTTAAATTCCTGTTTCGTTAATACGTTTCAACAATACGACGTATAAAAATACAACCGTACGGGACCAACAAATAGGTATATTTTACGGCGACTATGCCACAACAGGAATGAATAGAACGTTACGTCCGTATCCAAATAATATAGGTTTTTGGAGCTGGAACGCGGAGCGACGTTTATATCGAAAAACTCGGTCGTTTTTCGAAAAAGCTCGAGCGTCTAAAATAAGAAAATATAGCGTTAATAGGGTTATTCAGGCAGCTATGATAAATCGTCGGTGACGACGGCGACGTGCCTTTAAATCGACACAAACCTCACTAACTTCTTTGTAACTATCTTGACTTTTCATATCGTGTTGTGTATCTGTGTGGAGCGATACTCGTCGCAGGTTCTTCCTTACACTGTAGACCGCACCCTCACACTATCTCATTCTGTCGACTAGATCTGTGCTCTTCTTTTTTTCTTTGAGCGGCGCGAGCGGAGCGCACCGAAAAACGGCATTAGTGTCGAATTTTTCTTTCTTTTTTTCGCAGCTCGAATATTTCATCTTTTCATCTTTTTCTTCGTCTACTTTTTCCTAGTATACGAGCACAGTAACGACTCTCGGCATGGTGTGTGAAGTTTCTCTCTCGTTTCAAAACCATCTTATACATTGGCCAGGCAATGTCGTCGTTGTTGAATTCGAATAGCATTTCATTTTTTTTTTTTTTTTTGCCATCCTACTTCGCTTTCTCCTTTTAGCCATCTCACTTTACGGGTCGATTTGAGAGTTTTTGCTTTGCTATATCGTTGTTAAAACGAGATGACGACACATTGCGGTCGAATGGTAAAGACTGGGAGAGCAATGCGACTCGACGCGACGACTATGACTAGATTCGAGAAGGGTGCGAGAGAAAGGAAGAGAAAAAAATCCTACACAAACGCGACCAAGAGACAACGTATATTTCCGCCGGAATATGAATTATTACCGGCGTACTCCATCCATTTTAAATCCAAACAAACGAAATTAGCTTTTAAACGGCCGCGTGAAATATTTCCTCGAATTTTGGAGCGTTCAGCTGCGAGGTTGCGCGCAACGTATTCTATCGTACATTGCTCTCTTTTGCGAGGCTGTTGTTGCTCCAACCAACGACGACGCGACACGACACGACACGATGAGTTTACGCTGGAAAAAAAAGGAGCAGGGCTGCGGAGAGAGATGATTTATAGATGGCAGACGATGAGACCAATTTCCAGCACATGTATTTCGCAATCGAGAAAAAAAATTACCGCAGTTTTCGACATCGCTTTCGCCAATTTAAAATACTACTCGATGCGATATATATATATATATATCTGTACAGCGTTTAGATAGTATACAGAAGTATTTTTGGTTTGAGAAAAATGTTATCTGCACATCGTTGCTTGATGAAAATGTGAATTTTGAAAAGTCACAATAGTTACGAAATTATCTCATAGTTGAGCATCTGTGCGATCTGAAAGATGAAACAAATTTTATGATTGATTCTTGATTCTGAAACGTACAAAGAATAAATTTGGCTCGAGTGTATATTTCAACAACCCTTTCCTCAGTCGAGGATCCAGCTCTCTTTCTAAGAAACATCCCCATCTCCTTTTATACGGCCTGTACTGAAAAATTTCTCAAATAAAATTTGTTGCTCGGAGCATCATAGATATTTCGATTTATGTGCCAATTTTCGATCGGAGCGCTCCCCCACCCCCTATTTCACAAAATGCCCATGAAAATACCTAAAAAATCCATTATTTCCATTTTATATAAAAATTAACTGGTATGCGACGATACTCAATAGAATAAAAGTTATTCAAAGTCACAAAGAGAATACATATACTCGAAATTTAACAGCTTTCAACCCCTATCCGCATGGTAACCCCCCCTCCCTCATCTCATATGACGGTAGATTAGTGGCGGGGTGAATTTCGAACAGAACCCAGCAGTTGGTAATATAATTATGAAATTTGATATTATGAATGAGGAAGAGGTGTAAAAATTTTCTACATCAAGGGATATTCAATATCTCCCATACGGTGGATGAGGGATGAAACTTCAACGTACCAGCCCCCTTGGATTTTCACATAAAGTAATTTTCACGTTTTTGGATTAAATGATGTAGCAAAGATATCAGCTTTCCAACCCAATTTTTTAAACTTTCAAAACTGACTCAAAACTGAGTCAAAGTTCGCTAATTTTCAAAATTAAAAAAAAAAATTTTTTAATTTTTTTTGATTTTTTTTACTGGAACTTTTACAAACCTTTATACCCAAAAATATCAATATTGGCAAAAAATTTTCACCAATCAGCCTTTTTTCAGAGATTTTTAAAAAATACAATGAACTATTTTTTTTTTTTTAATTTTTATTATACTTACCCAAAAATATCAATATTGGCAAAAAATTTTCACCAATCAGCCTTTTTTCAGAGATTTTTAAAAAATACAATGAACTATTTTTTTTTTTTTAATTTTTATTATACTTACCCAAAAATATCAATATTGGCAAAAAATTTTCACCAATCAGCCTTTTTTCAGAGATTTTTAAAAAATACAATGGACTATTTTTTTTTTTTTTTTTAATTTTTATTGTACTGGGCGTGTATATAATGAATCTGGGATTGTTGGGGAGATTTCAGAGATGTTTAGGGTTTGCCTTTCATGTTTTAGAGAAGGGCAAAAGAAGAGAAGGTGTTGGGTTGAGGTGGGCTCGGAATTGCAAAATTGGCATGTTGGCTTGGGGTTTTTGAGATATAAGTGGCTATGGGTGAGTTTAGTATGACCGATTCCAAGGCGAGTGATGATTATTTCTTCTGAACGTTTTAGGAGTGAAAGTTTTTTCCAC
>FIZR01010653.1:0-51640 GCA_900060175.1 Ferrisia virgata | reverse complement strand
CCACTTGTCAGGGTATGGTTTTAATTACTTTTTCTCTTTGCAGCATTCATAATTCAAGTAATTTCAATTTCCAAACTTATAATAAAAATTAAATTCTAGTTATTTTACGTGTAAATTTACAGCACAATCCTGATTCGAACACAAATTATTAAAACTTTTGAAATTTTTCCTCCGATGAAAAAATTTTTTGAATATTTTCCCATTTTAGCCTCGTATTTTGAGTTTTTTCAAATTTTTACTATGGCGCACCCGAGCTAAAATTTTGAAAAAATATATGTTATTTAGGGGTTTAAAATACATATAAAAACATAATTTCAAAATTGTACGAAGCGATTATCCATATAAAAAAAAAATTGATCAAACTTTCAAAAGAGCATTTGGGGAGGCGATTGTGGTGAGGGGGGAGTATTAATTTTTTCAGAAATACCCTACATATATGTTTACAACACATCAAAAAATTGCGCAAATCGATCGATTAGCATCTTCAAAAAAAATTCATATGTGATTTTCACTTAGAGCCATCCACCTCGAAAAGCAATGGGGTTAGAGGGCTAAAACTTTGGTGAGAGGTGTTTCTCCTAGTACCTACTTACCACCTAAGTATCAGCCCGAAATCGCTCGGGGGCAAATTTAACATTCCATCTGGGCTAAGGAAAGCAGAAATTGAGCAGAGAAATGACTTTTTTCAAAAACAAAAATGGAAAAACTTCCCATATTTCCTTTCTTAATTGACCTAGAAGGCTGATTTTTGGATGTATTACATAATTTTTGACTCTCTGTCGATCTGTTTGAAAAAGAACAATTTTTGCGAATTTTTCCTCACAACACCCGCACCCTCAAACTTGTGTCGTAACTAAATTTTTATCAAAGCTCATTCCTATTCGTACAAATCTAAACTGCTGCCAAGCTAAGCCTACAGATGAAATTTGAGCAATTTTTATCGGTTTCAAAAAGAATTAAGCATAATCGATTTTTTTTTTTTTTCAATCAAATATTCTTAAAAATGGTCAAAATGATTTTCTTTGACGTTCAAACATATTTTTTGAACACAATATCTTCATTTTTATTGTCGTCATATCGTGGACTGTGATGTACATGGCGTGTACTTTGCAACGATACTTATTGATGTTTGATTGTATGTACATGTTTTACACGTCTGAAAAGTATTAAAAGTAGAAAAACACTTTTCGTACGAAATTTCGTCTACGATGCAAAATGTAGTTTATATTACATATGCATGTTACACGAATAGTATTACGCTGAAAGAGACCTCTCTTCGATCCATGTTTTAAAGTACGACTTCGATGAGTCATGACATTTTTTTTTTGTTGATAAAAATTTTTTTTTTTCAGGTTACGCGTACGGACATTGCTGAATCGAATGGCCTGAATATTTAGCTTATCATTGGAGTTTTATTCTAATTAAAAATGGTGAGTTGTTTTTAAACTCTTACATACTATGTAGACGTTATGTGCTCATATTAAAATGTATTTTAACGAGCTTACCCGTGGTTGATAATGCAATAGTGTAATGGCGAAGGATAAAAGTGCATCGGTTTTATTCAGCTTGTGTATAGATAGGTTCGAGTCTTGAGAGTAACTTAATTTTTATTGGTAATTGAGTTAAAACGTTGATGTATGATATTGGAGGATTTAATTGGATTATCCTGGAGTCGTGCCAGATCCCTAGTGAAAAGATGACGTCGCTTTTAAAGGCTCCGATATGAGGATGTGCGTGAGTATATACTAAATAGTGTCGCTAAAGCGTGGTTTGATGAATTTGAGAAATTTTATGCTAAAGAACGTTATTGGTATACGTGCTCAATGAAATTTATTTTATTTTATTTTTTTTTTCACGAAATAAAATAACCTCGTGTAGACAGTTTTAAAATTCTGCGTATTCGGTGCTCAGGCAAAGGTAAAAACGTACGATCGAGGAGCATAGAATTCTTAAAATATATCTTTAGACCTTACTGGTGAACACGACCATTAGGTTATTTTTGATCAGTACCGCAGATAAATATAATTATGTAAGGGTTTTGCAAGAATTTTTTAAGGAACTAAAAAATGTATAGTAAGGCTTCAGGAGGACGGAAACAAAATTTTTATACAATATCAAGAGTGGAGAGTCAAAAAAGGCACGGAGGAAAAAATATCAACAAAATTAGTTTTGTGGTCCTAGAAGACCATTGAAACCCTATCGGTGGCCACGCTACATATTTATTCCTTTCATTTACGCATCCTCCTCCTCCCCAACCCGTAACTAAAAATCATTAACTCGGTTCGATATCTATTAAAATCGTTCAAATTTGAGTGATTCGCTTAGATTGACGGCGGATTTGATATTTTTGAGTAGGATGGCCTTTGCATCGAAATTTAATTGTGATTAAATTTGAGGGAGGGAGTGCTGATGGTCTAAAATCGCAAAATTATCCAATCAAAAGAGAATCTTAAGTTGTTTTCATATCTAAAAATAAGCTTCCTAGGCCAATTAAAAGGGAAGATGTGGGAGAAGAATGAATGTTCCACGCATGTCTCCCCTCTAAATTGAGTTGGGATGGGTGAAATTTAGCATGTACATTTAGTAAGGATCCTAAATTTACCTTTTTGGGCATTTTGACCTTTAAGCTCCTGCACTGCACACTTCATGCCTTGACAGGATAGTTTTTTTAATTAAGTTTTCCTAATATTTCGAGCCTTTGGCATGCATATCTCCCCTCCAAATTGAGCTAGAAAGTTGAAATTTGGTGTGTAGATTTGATAGGAGTTTTTCATGTGCTTTTTGGAAGTATTGATTTCTGAACGCCATTCCACCTTCTCAAAAGCCTTAAGATGTATGTAGTTAGCCTGATTTTCTGAAGGAGGGAATATCAACAAAATCCGTTTTGGGGTCCTAGAAAACCATTAAGACGATTTTTAGCCATGTCAGATATTTATTTTTAGTTATTTTTTCCTCCAAATATTAAAATTATTTACTCCGCTCGATACTGTCCAAAATAGGTCTAATTCGGTCAATCGGCTCAGTTTGGCGGTGGATTAGATATATATGAGTGAAGATAAATTTGGGTCAAAATTCAGTTTTGCCTCATTTTGGGGGAGGGGATGCTGAGGGCTGAAAAACACAAAAATTACCGATAGAGAATCAAATGTTGTATAGCATATCCAAAAATCAACCTCTTAAGTCAATTAGAAAGGGAGATATGGGGGTTTTCCTTCTTTTTGACCCTGAAAAAGGGCTGTTCCTCCCCTATCTCTCCTCCAACTTGAGCTAGGAAGTTGAAATCAAGTATGTACATTTGTTAGGGCCCCTACATGTGCCTTTTGAGGGGGGCTCGATTTTTCAGTTCCATTTCACCTCTTCACAGCCCCCCTGAGAAGTGGGTCTTTGGTCGTTTTTTCTCATTTTTTGAGTTTGTTCCTCGCATAATTCCCCTCCAAATTAGGCTAAGAACTTGAAATTAAGTATGTACATTTAGTAGGGGCACCTAGATGTGCCTTTTGGGGTCTCGACTTTTCAGCCCTATTTCACCCCCTTACAGTCCTAAATGGGGGGGGGGTTGGGCGATTTTTCTTATTTTTCGAGTTTGTCCCGCGCATATCTTCTCCTCAAATCGAAATAATATGTTGAAATTTGGTGTGTAGATTTGGAAATTGTTATAGATGTGTCTCTGATGAAAGGGTTGACTTTTGAATCCCATTACATCCGCTCGCAGTCCCCAAAGTGTTTTTTTTTTTGCCATGTTTTTCTTATATATTAGTTTTGTTCAGCGTGTATATCTCCTTTCTACGTGGCGACGTAGAAGTTGAAATTTGATACGGTGATTTAGTAGGAATTTTAGATGTGCCTACTACGGGGCTTCAGCTTTTAGCTTCATTTGTTGAAGAAAAAACATCGCCGAGCGCTTAGTCGAGGAATGGGCAATTTGCATAATATGTCCCTTACTTTACGTAAATCAGGTTCGAAAAGCAGTGCGTTGCGATTTTTCTTTTCATTTTTTGACCGGATTTTCTCAGTCATATTGTCAATGAAAACCAGGCTATTACCAGCTATTACGGTCTATCAACCTAGGGGCGGGTGAAGGAGGGGGGAGGGGATACTAACAAAATTCGTTTTGGAGTTCTAGAAAACCATTACAACCATTTTTGGTCAAATCAGATGTTTATTAATTTTTTTTTTTGGATCTTTTCCGACGAAACTAAAAATTATTAGCTCAGCTTGATACCGACCAAATTTGATAAAATTCGGGAAATAGGCTTAGATCGAAGGTGGATTTGATATTCTGGATTGGGGTTGACATCAGGTCAAAATTCAGCTGTACCCAAATTTGGGAGGAGGGTTGCTGAAGGACGAAAATTGCAAAAATGATTCTTTTTTAACCCAATCGATAGAAAATCCGAAGCTGTGTAGCATATCCAAAAATCAGTCTCCTAGTTCAATTAAGAGAGGAAATATGAGGATTCCCTCCCTCCTCTTTGACCTTGAAAAAGAGCTGTTCTTATCCTATCTCCTTTCCAAATGTAGCTAGGAAGTTGAAATTTTGTACGAAAACTGGGTAAGGGCCATAGGTATAGGTGTGCCCTTTAGGGATTTCGACATTTCAGAGCGATTACATCTCTTACAGCCCTGAAAATGTTTTTTATTTTATGCGGGTTTTCTCATATTTTGAGTTGGCTCGCCACACAACTCGCCTTCAAATTGAGCTGAGAAGTTGAAATTTGGTATGTAGATTTAGTGTAAATCTTAGATGTGCCTTTTTGGGGGGTTTCGATTGTTCAGCCTCACTGCAGCTCCACACTAGCCAGGAAGTTGAGCGATGATTTTTTTTCCATTGGCCCAATCGTTGAGAACACCTCATTCGGACCTGGAGACGTCATATCACCGTTAACCCCCTCCCCTCTTTCCTTCGTGGAAGGTCTGAGGACGAACGATGAAACTTGAAAATTTTTTATTTTCCCATAAACGTGAAAATATAACGACTCAAACGTGATTTTGAGGCAATCGATTTTGCTCAGAATTTATTTACGAGTTCCTCTCAATGGTGCAGTGAAGATATTCGCTGACCCTCTTAGCGGTGGAAAAGAGTGGTCCTTGTAACTTTGGAATGTTGCGTTTTTTTGGGTCATATTGTTCAACTTTGAAAACTCATGGATCCGTTTGCGTAGTTTTGTATAGGGAATTGAAAGGAGATTAAAAATTGGTAAGCAACATTCTGAAAGCTCGAAGTTAAACTTTTGGAAAAAATATGGCGGTTGGAGTTTAGGCGTAGTGTATTTTTGGCTTTTGGGTGGCTGCTTTTGGCGATTCAGAATGAGGATACATTCGCAGCTGTGGTTACATTAAATTTATTCTACGTTCCTACCGTACGATGGAATTTCGTTGCCTGAGCGAGACGACATGCCCGAGCCACGAACACGGTTTTAATCACCGACGACGACGACGGTATTTTTTGTTTTATGCAAATATTATAAGTATTTCGAAAAAGAAATAACGTATCATTTTTACTCATCCGCTGATCCGTTATAGACTAGTTTGTATGTATATTTATTATTCGAATGGCTGAGGCGAGGCGAAGCGAGGTGCGGCGCGCTGCGAACCTACCCGACCGAGCGACCGACCGCGAAGACACATTTTAAGGGCGTTGATTTTCATGACACGCCGCACGTCGCCATATGGCGCAAAACTATTACCTAGGCTTATAGGCTACTTAAAATGCAAAAATTTCACCGTCATCAGCCTGAGGTAAGGTTATACGTGAATACCGAACACCAAATACGCGTAGTAGATATATTTATTTTACCTATAGTACCTAACCTACGCTGCTGTATAATACAAACATTTCACTAATCCTAATCGATTACCATGTGCGCTCATCTGTGCTGCTGCTCTTTCTGGTGTGTATAATACGGCTAGGTAGTTGTAGGTATAGGTACCTACACATTACTACTACTGTATTACAAATAACGTTTAAACCTCGTAGAATCATTGCCCGTAACCCCTTCTACCAATACGAACTTACACCAGCTCGTCGTATACATTCATTCTGAAAGAGTCAATTGCTATTTTCGTAACGAGCCAGTACACATGAAAACTGAGATAGATATAGCAATATATAGAGACAGACTGAGAGAGAGAAACTATTGCATAGTGCGGGAACGACTACGACTACGACTACGACGATGTATACATAATTCGTTCGTAGTAAAATATTTACTAAATTGCGTAGGCGAGCTGCTCGTATATGTATACAGACACACGTACAGACCAGATATGCACTTACTATGAATGTATTTTACTTGTATATTCGGTTATACACATACACTACATATACATACATACATACATACATATGTACATGTAGTGTACGAGTAGGTAGGCAGTTAGGTAGGTACGTCTGTGTGCTGTGATTCCCTTTCTGTATAGTCGGCCAAGCTCGACAAAAGCTATACACCATGAGACATGAATTGGAAGTGAAAAGAGAAAGAGCTAGACGAAGTGAGATGAAGGGGCCTGGTATGTGTGTATGGTAGGTAGCATAGTTGTTGTATACTCGACTAACTATATTATAGTAAATTTCCGCGTATTTCGAGATCACAGAAGGAGTAAAACTGGAGTGAATCGTATAGCACATAAATGAGGTACACTACATATCGTCAACAGATGCCTCTAGCTCATTCTTTAGTGTTGACTGATGTACGTTTATCTCGCTGTGGTACACGCCGACGCCATCATAAGCACCAGCACCACCATCACCACCACCCCCGACGAAATGCCGGATTTTTTTTTCTTTCAATCTCTTCTCACCTCGTTTTTTTTTTTTTTTTTTTTTTTTTTTTTTTTGTTTCTCCAAAAACACTCGGTCGTGTCGTGTGTACCTACTTACGTGTGTGTCTTGTGTGCATACTGCATATACGCTCTTTGTGGGCTCGTTGGCGGCTCCCTTCTAGGCGTCAACTTCCTGGAACCGCTTCACAACTTCAGAATATCATTTCTACATACGTAGGAGAGCTGTAAAACGAATCGTAGATATGTTTCGAAGAAATTTTTCCACACTTTGTTGAATGGTGCATTATTGCAATCGGATTCGAAAGTTTCTCTTTATCGCTGATATTGATACGAATTTGTATGGTCAAGATTTGTAAATCGATGTTGTGGATTTGTTAGCTACATTGATTAATGACTCGAAGGCAACACTTCTGCAAACCTATGAAAGTTAAAAACCAAAAACGAATATCGTAAGTGGACGATTAATCATTGATTTCCATTGTTTAGCTAACGATGAAAGATGCATATACGAATATTTGCCCAATAGGAATGTTCAAATAATATCGAAGAAATTATAAAAGTATCTACCTACTCTTTAACTCGACTATTCGTACTTGTTATTCATTTTATTCGCATCCATCCTGTTCTTAATCTCTGGTATTGACCTTTTCGTATTTTTGTCCTGCAATGGGCGCCAAATTCACGACACTAATAGTTGTTGCAAAGGGTTCCTAGTAGGATGGGATGTTTTGATTTTTTTTTTTTTTGGAAAATCGAAACGTAATAGGGCATCATATCTGTGGAATGCGGTCAAAAGAACGCGGTAAAATTTCAGTTCCGTATCCCGTATAGAAATTTTAATCCAGTTCGACTCTAAAACGGTTCAAATTTTGAAAAAAATTATTAGAAATAGTTTTAGTACTGCTGGTTTTATCCGCAGAGACCATTTCAGACGATTTTTGAATGCGAGCCTGCTTTATAGAGTTAAATAAAATATACCTTCTTTTGGAGTATTCGTGTATTTTTTTTTAAATTGTTGAAAAATTGCGATTTTTCATTCCCTGCTTCTTTGTTTAGGAGTTCGCATTTGGTTTTTTTTTTTTTATGTTTTCACACTCCTGTTAAGAGAACAAGATTGTAATTAAAAATTCCCTCAAATGGGCCAGTTGGGTTATTATATTCATAGCCTTCCCATTTAATGAGTCTCCAAATCTCTACATCCCCCCCCCCGATTTTTTAACAATTTTTTTTCTGAAAATACACAAATATGCAAAAAATAGGTACATTTTATATATGGCTTTATAAAGTAGGTTCATTTTCAAAAATCGTCTCAAATGATCTTTTTGGGTAAGACTAGTCGTACTAAAACTATTTTCAATCAAAAATTTTTTACAATTTTTTTTCGACTTTTTTGATTTTTTTTTTTGAATTTTGAACAGTCAAATTAAAATTTCTACGAAGGATAGAGGGCTAAAATTTTTACCACGTTCATTTAACCGCGCTCTATAAATGTGTACAGTGTTCTATTACGTTTCAATTTTCAAAAAAAAAAAAAAAAAATGAAAAACGACACACTCAAATACCTAGCAAGGTAGGCCAAATTTTGCGTTTTTTGGAAACCTGCAAACGGCAAGGCTGTAATGATTTCAAAATAACCTCAAAAAGATGTGGTAAACATTTCATACCTCCGACTCGATTTTTTATACTCGCCAAACTCACTTAAAGTTCGTAAACTATTAAAAATTTCAAAAAATGAAATCCAGAAATTTTTTGTAAATTATTTCCAAAAATGGAGTTATTATTTATATCGGAACACAAAATAATCATCGGTGATCAGTTTTCATCATTACCCCTATTTTCAGGTTTTTTTTTTCCAAAGAATATCACTTTTTGCGTTATTTAATTTTAAAATAAATACGAAGGAATTTTTTTTTGAGAAACACCCCCCTAAAATGGATGTAGAATATCAATTTTAGATGATTGAGTACAATAGTTCAATTTTATCCTCTATAGACGATTTTTCAGGGATGCTTGAGGAACGGGGGGTTTCCGTGTTTTTTCAAGAATTTTTTCACATCGCTAAAATTTTTTTTTATTGAAAATTCTTTGCAAAATAGACCGAGTATGATCTGTTTTTCTCACTTTTGTCGTTTTCAAAGGTTCATAATTGGCTGATAAAATTGAAATATTGTGTTTAATCGTGTAAAATTGATGTTCTACATTTATTTCAGCAAGGAGTGACTCGAAACAAAATTTCCCTCGTAGTTTTTCAAAAAATTGCAAAAAAATGCAAAAAGTGGCAATTAAAAAAAAAATAAATCTAAAAACAGGGGTAATGAAGGAAAACTTGTGGTTAAAAATAATTTTTGGTTCAAATGTGTATAATAATTCCATTTGTAGAAAAAATTTTTTACGTAATTTTTTGAAAATTTAAAAGAATTTTTGAACTATAAGTGAGTTTTGCAAGTTTGAAAAAATGAGTCGAGGGGCTGAAATTTTTACCACACCGTGTTGAGGTCATTCGCAACTATTGTGTCCTCACCGTTTACAAATCTTCTAAAAAAAAGCTAAATTCAGCCCATCTTAGTACCTACAATTAAGAAAAGTGATTTGACACTGTCCTCAGATTTTGAAAATTATCACGGAACATTGTGAAGGGTCCCCAAAAAAATTTTTTTGACACTTCCACTTCACTCCCCTCTCTTGGTGTAGCGAAAAAAGGCGTATTTCATATTGAAAAACCTTTCCTAAATGTCAACAGATTACGGACTTGGAAAAAAAAAATCAAAAAATCAAAATTCAGGTAAAATTGTCCTATGAAGTGTGTAAATGGGGTAATTTGACCCGCTGAACCCGAATTTGAGGTTAGTTTTTTTATTCAAGTAGTTTGTAGGGTAACTACGAGCACTTTCTTCGTATGTGTAATTTCAGTTTTTCATGTTTTCAAAAATTCTCCAAACACATGTAAATGAAAGCACATAATCAGAAATTGGGATACGCAGGGTTTTTTATGTGCTTTCATCATTTATGAAGGTTTCGTTCAACTTTAAGTCAATTTTGATGAAAAAGTTTCAAAATATTCTTATTTTTTACTGTATTTTTTTTTTGCAATTTTTGAAATGATCCACCATTCAATTTGCGAAAATGAATGTGCTAGGAATAATTACTCGCTAAGACACACATTTTAAATAGAAAAATTCTACGGACCTCTTTTTGGTTTTTGCGTAGTAATGATTTAAAAATTTCTATTGTTCATTTCTTTCCAATTATTGGCTAAAAAATTCTGAAAAAAATTCGGTATGTAGCCCCTTTCTGCATCTACATATTGTGGATAATTTCAATTTTCTAGCATAAATGCACCTTTATAATAAAGTTTTTAATAAGTGATATGCATTTTTTCACCACAGATGGAGAGGTGAATCGGATGAGGCTGTGGTTGTTGGCCTCAAATTGGGGGGGGGGGTACTGTAGAAATGATTTCTTTTTGAGCCAATCAGTAGGCAATCCGAAGTTGTGAAATATATCCAAAAATCGGATTCCAATGTCAATTAAGAGGGGAAATATGAAGTGTTTTGACCTCGGAGAAGGGCTTTTCCTTCCCATCTCCCCTCCAAATTGAGCTAAGAATTGGAAATTTGGCGTGTAGACTTAATAGGGGCCATGGATGTGTCTTTTGCGGGTCTTAACTTTTCAGCCTTATAGCATCCCGCCACCCCTTCAAAGCCCCAAAAAAGTTGTTTTCGTCGTTTTTTTTTTATTTTTTAATTTTGTTCTTCGCATAATCCCCCCCCTCCCATCGGGCTAGGAAGTTATTTTAGCTCCAATGTACCCTTCTACCCTAACCTCTGACTAGGGAAAAATCATCGCTTCGATTCACATAATTATAATAATTCACGAAACTTTTTTTTCTATTGTAAATTGAGAAAATAACGATTATAAGCACTTGCAATGGCAATCTTTGCTCGGGCAAGATTTTAAAAAAATGGATTTGTTTAAGCCTTAAGAAGTATATTATTCATGGTTCCAAGAAGACAAAATGTAAATGAATGATTTCGAGGTTGTTTTGAATATAAATTTAGAAAATAAAGTGACATGGATGTGAATAATAATTTTCAATTTTTTTGAGCTCCTAGGGACTTAATAAATGAGACCATACCTGGACAGTGAACATTCTTAAAGACACCTCCGTAATTATCTCATAACTTCTCAAAAAATATGGCGCATTAAAAGCCACAAAATGCCCAAATAAATGGATTTTTTAAAGATTCGCTACATGACTAAGTTTTATGATATATTCGCATCAAATACAATTTTTTTCAGGTGAAATAAAGGAGCTATATTACAATCTAAAGGTAAGTTCAGCTGATGAAGGAAACAGAAAGGAAAATAAACGTAAATCACCATAAATATCTGGGTGATGTGAAAATATTGACCAAAAATAATCAACCAAAATGAATGAATAAAAACGAAATAAACATTTAGTTTCATTACAAGAGTTTAATTTCAGCTTCCAAAAATTGCATAGGTAGTACTCTAAACATTAACATAGGTAGGTGTTTGTAACAGATGTTTACATTATGGTGCGACAATATTTATGTATAATCTCAATACATATATGTAAGGACTATCATTGAAGATGTAACAAAGTAAAAAAAAAAAAAAAGTAAAAAAAAAACAAAAACGAAAAAAATGGGTACGTTAGAAACTAAATAAAACGAATAAATATGGAATGTATAAAAGCGTGCATTTGATAAAATTAAATAAGTATTTTTGCTGAATTAACATAAAAGTCATAATATTTACAATACTCGAAATAAATTAAAACTTAAAAAAAATATACACGTAAAAACATAAAGTAACTCTCAATTTCCTACAAAAAAATACTTTTTTTTAATACAAATAAAAACTCTATAAAACCTACACGATACAGAAAGTTGGTACACAAACATTACAATATCAAAAAGCAAAAGAATGAAATTAACAGAGAAAAAAAAATGTAATACGGAGAATACTGATTTTGTTACATGTTAATAATACTACCAAACCTGGATATATGTATATAAGCGGCGAATACACTAAGGAAAAAAAGAAACAAAATTAAAAACAAAGAACAGCGTAGAAAAAAAACGGGTACTTATAAGGCACTAATTACGATGCTCGGAACATCCAAACTACATAAAGCGAAAGACGTGTTATTTTTCAATCCTTCTTGCTTATTGCTTTTTAAATCGTTACATTAGAAAGTCTCGTAGGAAATATACCAAAAAAAAAAAAAAAAAAGAAAAATAAAAACGGTAAACATTTGAAAAAAAACACGTCTTTCACGGGTCACAAAGTGACAAACGAGTAAGCCGAAACAACACAGCAGTACAATTCACACGAACACATTAATAAAAAGGGTGATGTTTCGATTCGTTGCGAAAGTCACTTGATAAAAGATAATATTTACACGATGATTAAAAGAATGGGAGAGGGGAGAATATAAGCGAGGAGAAAAATACCTTTTTTATAATTTTATACGTTGAAAAATATCAACATTTTAAGAAAATCGCTTTTTACCAATTCATCGAAATCAAAAAAGAGAGAGACCTGCCATGGAAATGAGATTAATTTCGTCACTAATTAAAACTTATATTAACTAACGAATAAATTTTGAACACAATTTCATATCAATTTTTGATCGTAATTCGAAAAATTTGGCCGTACATTTCTAAAGATAATTTTTTTATAATTTTTACGCGGTGTTATAAAAAACGAGAAAGTTGTATTTTCTAAAATCGCTTCGATAGACCTATCGAACGAAACAGATAATGAAAAAAAAAAAATTAAAAAGAAGAAAATCTTGGTCCCTAAAATAGCAACATGAAGCGAAGTTAAATACATATTACCTTTCGAAATAAATGCTTTTGTCGATGAAACGAAGAAATAAAAAGAGAAAAAAAATACTACAATGCACAAAGAAAATAATGATCTAAAACGCGAACCAACAAAAAAAAATTTTTTTTTAGAGACCAACAAGATTGTAACTAAGCAATGCAAAAATAAAATGATGATAACTGTTTGCTTAAAAACTAATAACGATATCGATATGCGTATTAAGCATAATGCTAAAACATGATCAACAACAATGTAACAAAAAAGAAGAAAATAGAAAAAAAAACCACACATACACACATTAAAGCATACGTTAACAACCCTGTTCGTAAAATTTATATTAATAACATTAACGTAATAATAGTATAACGAATAACACGTTACATGTATATTTTCAGTTTCACACTCTAAGATATTTTTTTTTTAAATAAGTAAAAAGCAACAATACACAACATAACTATTGATACGAATATGTTCGAAAATTTTACATTAGCTCTTTTAAAGGACCTCTGTTCTACTCGTAAATTTTAACACTCATCATGATCAATTTTACAGGGAAAAATAGATGTATAAAAAAAGCTTACATAGAATACCAACCATTACATCGTCGCTCAAAATTAATTAAAATGATAGAAAAAAAAATCTCAAACAAAAAATACAAACTTCTCCTTTCGTAATCTTATCACAGTTAAAAAATAGAATGTTGGAAGAATTTTTGTGACGAAATTTACACGAAAATCGGTTAAAAATTTGTCACCGAAAAACCATCGAACAATTGAAACTTGTACGGATAAAAAAAAACAATAAAGTTAAAAACCGACTAGTTCGAATGTTTCTTCTTTAATAAAAAAAGGAAAAAAAATTACCGCCGAAGACCGTCAAAATGTTAAGCATTAAAAAAAAGTACTTTTGGTCATTAGAAAAAAAAAAAATAAATAAATAAAAAAACACGACCAACTTGTTATTAATACGATTAAAAAAAATTATGTCGAGAATTGACACGAAGAGATTCGATTAGAAACAAAATAATAATTCTGTTAATACGAAAAAAAAAAAAAAAAAAACTATCCATACGAGTTTACGTTAAAAATAATAAAAAAGTAAAAAAAAGTGATTTAAAACATAAATAAACGAAAATTACATCGATAGGCGTGTGAGTCGTGAGAAGTGTTAGATTTTTATTTAGAATTAGTTTAATTTTTCATCGTGAAAAGTAATCGTTAATTTTCCAATCGAACGAATCAATTTTATCGATTTCTAAAATCGTTCTAATCGTCACTTACCAATTTCAATTGTTTCATCGAATTACATAAAACTTAATGATATAAAAAATCTTCTCACTAACGATTTGAAAAAAAAGAGAAATTACAATAAATTGGCAGTATATACACACACCGTAAATTTGCTTGAACGCTGAAAGCGAGTAGTACAAGAAAGCTTACTAATAGCGTTGGCTGTTTTCTTTTACGTCTTAATTTTAAGAAAAAAAATAATAATAATAACCATACACGATATTTTGGTCAATACTGGAAAATTAACGTAAATCTACATTTTTTAAAACGTAAGCAAAACATCACAACAAAAATTATTAAAATTAAAGTGACAGTAATGACGAATACTATAATTAAAACAAAAACGAGATTCGTTTAAACGAAGGTAGCAATGGCAGAAGGAGATTGTTGTTCGTTAGGTTTCCTACCTCCGTGACCATACTGACCAATGAAAGATCCATCTTCGGTAAAACGAGCTGTAAACATAATTAAATCGTTGTTCATTTTAAACGAAATACAACCAATTAAGAATTTTTTAACTAGTTACGATTTACGAGTCATACAAAATCAAAAGTACTTTATTTTATGATTATAAAATACAAAATTTGTATCCTAATAAGGGACCGTTTTCAACTATTCGGTTCCGATTTGAACGAAACTTAGTTTGAAACAGCATATCGAAAAATTTCTGAAACCAAATTTTGCAGTTGTTGAAGTTCATTTTTGGATTTTTGGCGAATTTTTGAAAATTCGTACCCGCTGTATAGCTGAAAAATGCATCAAAAATAAAATATTTCATAAAATACGATCTTTTGAAGTTGTAATAGAGAAAATCGGACGAATCCATCCATATTATTTTTCAGACTTTTGGAGGCTTCAAAAAAATTTTTTTTCTCCAGCATTTTGTAAAACTGAATTGTTTGAGATATTAATTTTAGAAAAAACTCGGTAGCTACATAATGTGGACCTCGAAATTCAATATATAAAATTTTTCTATACGTTCTGGAGCCTCTAGCAAAAAATTTTTTCTGCAGGAGTTTTAAAATGCTCTAGAATGACGGGATATAAACTTCAGTAGCTGGAAATTTTATCTCCGCCTATTGAAACTCATTCAACCGGATTGAAGTGATTTTGCTGGAATTTTCAGCCATACAGTTGAGAAAAGTTTTTTTTGGGTTAATTTTTAGTTAAAAGAGAAAAAAAATTTTAAATTTCAATTAGAACCCCACCCCAAAAAAAAAACTTCTTTCAACTGTCCGGCTGGAAATTCCAGCAAAACCTCTTCAATCTATTTGAATGGGCCCCAATAGGCGGAGTTAAAATTTTCAGCTGTTGAAGTTTATATCCGGCCATTCTAAAGCATTTTGAAAATCTTGAAAAGTTATAACTTTTGCTGGAGGCTCCAAAACGTTTAGAAAATTTGATACAATGATTTTCGAGGTCCACGTAATGTAGCTATCAAGTTTTTTTAAAATACATATCTCAACCAATTCAACTTATCAATTTTTCAAAATCCAGGAGAAAAAAACATTTTTTGGATCCTCCAGAACGTCTGGAAAATAAGATAGATTGGTTCGCGTGGTCAATAATAGGTAGTACCCGACTTTCTTTATTATAACTTCGAAAGATTTTTATTTTTTGAAATATTTTATTTTCGATTGATTCCGGAGTTCTTACAGAACCTAGCCATTAAATTAATAAAATAATGGAAATGGGACACACCCAAAAATTACCAACATGGAATTTTTTTTTACCATTAAAGAAATGTTATTCATTCACCCTTCTATCATCAGGTCAATGTACTGTAGTGGGTAAATTTTGCTATTAAACAAACAAATGAAAAAAACAAGTCTCGTTGGTAAATTTGTTACGGAATGTCGATCCAATTTCACCTCGATATTAAATGACTCATATTTTGATACTCGCAATAAAGCACGCATGCAACGTTCGCAAAATGAAAATATTCTACGCGTAAGTAATAATATGATGTTTACAATGTACGTATTGTATAGCTTTACGTAAAATGAAAACAAAGATCATCTACTTTATACAAACCTGAACTACACCAACGTAGCAAATCCCGCAGATGCGGTCTCGCCCGCTCTCCTTTGTTTTCCATATTGTCCGATAAATGAACCATCTTCGTTCATTCCATCTAATAAGTGATTGTACAAAGGAAACAAAACAAAAAACAAAAATCAAGCGGATGAAATAAAAAGCATAACGAAAAGTAAGCCTAAATTATACAAAATAATGAAGAATGTGGAAAAAATATTCATTACTTTTACAATAGATCGGTCGATGCTAACACAATACGAATGCTGATGATAATGATGAATGATTTTTGCGAGAAAAAAAAACGCAGCTAAAACTAATCTACTGAGTGATGAAAAAAGGAAAAAAAACGTTTTCAAACGATGTATTGAACCGAGTAGAATTTTTCAATTTCGGTGATTAATTAATTCGAAAGGAAAAATTAATGATACGATTTTGATAATGTAGCTTTCGCGGACACAGATAAATACCATATGATGGGGAATGATTTATATTTGGTATAACTCGTTGAATTGATCAAAATATAAAGGGGGAAACAATAAAAAAGGTATTTATTTAAATCATGACCGATTTAACAAACGCTAAAATGTAAAAATAAAATGCGTAACAAAAAACATACAGGCGTTCACAAAATCTCCTCATACGGAAGTGGAATAAATGAAACTAGTCGTTAGTAACTTACCAGTATCACCTTCGGCAAACTCAGCCATCGAATCTGTATCACTTTCAGGAGATGGCTTCTTCTCGCTACTTAATGAGTCACGAGTGCGAGGAGCGCCACCCAACCTACGTAAATACATTATAATCACGATGATATTGAAGTTTTAATTTGTCGTTAAGAAATGTGTTTTTCACGTTCGACTCTACTTACGGTTGCGAATATTCGTGGAAACCAGGTTCTTCGGGGTAATCGTGTCTTCCGTTGGCGGCTTCTCGTTCATGTACAACGTACTTACCGCCACGGTTACGCTTAACTAAGCATACCAGTATGAGGACGAGAATGAGAAATGCGATAGCTAATATCATGCCGACGAACCATCCGGCCGTTGCCATGTTTTCTTTAGCTTGAACGATAGGATTGTCCCCTGCGACGAATGAAAAAATTTAAGAAAACAAAAAAAATAACATTATTACATTATTGTGTAAAAGTAAACGAATAAAATTCGAGTAAAATTTAAAATCAACCTGATGCGTATGTTTCAACGTCTTTAGGATCAGATTCCGAAGTGTAGTTACCATCGACGGAACCGACAATAAATTCGTATACTTCGTTCGGTTTTAAGCTACGGACGATAACGTTATCTTCGCTTATTTCGGTAATTTGATCGAATCGAGGTTCACCTTTTAATCTGATAAAAGATAAAATTTTCAATATTACGAGTACTATTCCGAATCGGTATTAAAAGGTTGTTGTCGTCGTAATTTACCTATATTTTACATAAAAATGAGATCCGACTGATTTTTCCCCACAAGTGCTGAGATCTCTGCTATAGCCGCAAGGAAACCATAACACTCTGACCGATGAATAGATATCGGAATCAACGTAAAAACGTTCAACTTCGAAATCTGGTTTTATTGGCGGTGAACTCAACGTTCCTCGAGTTCTTTGCTCGATCGAAAACCTATTTTTTTCAAAATAAAAAAAAATTAAATGAGTTGTTCTTCGCGTTATTAATTGAAGAAACCTTGTAAAACGCACTTTTCTCCTTCGCCGGCACGAGTTGTTGCATTGATATGTATTCTGTATTTGGTGCCAGATTCCAAGCCGGCTAGTTTAGCACGAATTTGATTAGGATTATCGATTTGCGGATGACGTTCTTGCAAAGGACCTAATTCGGTCCCGACAACAGTTTGGTAATAAATTTTGTACCCGGTTGGGACACCATTTGTTTCTAAAGGCGGTTTCCACGTCAAGAGAAACGCGGAACTACCTAACGGTATTGCTTCTAAAGATTGGACGGCATCAGGAACTGTAATCAAATAATGACAAATACATCATCAAAATCAAGATGCAAAACGTATAAATAAAGTAATAGTTTAATGCTACCACGTTGTTTAGCACTAGAAACAAAGAGCAAGATGATAAAGAAAATAAAAAAAAATTCCACACAAACCTCCTTCAGGAGTATTGATGAATAGTTCCTCGCTAGGAGCGCTGTTGTATTTTCCGTTGTAGGCAAAAATACGAACTTTATTTCTAGTATTTGGTGTCAATTTATCGATAATGGCAGTAGTTACATTATTTGGTATTAATACTTCTTTTATTCTACCAGAGTGTTGATCGTATTCTGGCCACATTTGTATCTGAAGCAAAAAAGAAAAAATTAAACCGAAACATTCAAAATTTGTATCCATGTTTTTTTTTTTTTCACGTACAACTTGCTTACCCTATATCCTTTGAAATGTCCTCTCATAGATTCCTTGGCCACACCATGCCACGATACATTTGCGGTGGTAGCTGACAAAACTTGTATAAGAGTTAAATTCTTCGGACCTTCGATTGGTACTGTAGGAAAAAATAAGCAGTTTATACGACTGTTTCGGAATCGTCGACATAAGTCAACTTACCATCTTCTCCAGAATATCCTACAACTTCCAGGGCAGGAGCTCTGGCTTGGCCAATTTCATTCCCAGCAACAACTTTAACCAAATATCGTTCAAAAGTTGGTTGACCGGGTACCACATGTTCTCCTGTTTCCCATCTGTTTATTGTATGCATTTCCCATCGACTACCGGGAAAATCTCTTTTCCACCAAACTTCGTAATAGAAACGAGGACCATGATGTTCAATTTTTGGCATTGGCTGCATCGGGAGAAATATGAATGAAATATTTCACACTGATGATTTCAAAACACGAATTGTTGAAAGACAACTTACCGTCCACGTTATCACCAAATTATTAGGTTCGGTACCTTGAGCATTTACGTTTTCTGGATGTTTAAAAGGAATATCTGCATCTGTACGACAGATGGCAGAATGCGCCGATGGTAGAGAAGGTCCGATTTTATTTCTAGCAATCACTCTGAACGTGTAATTAGCCCAAGGTGTCATTTTTACCTAAGATAGAATCGCAAATTATACATAATTATTATACTTAGTTCGCTTTTTAAATACATATTTACAACAAATACTGAAACGCACATTGTACGTAGTATCCGAAGCTGAAACCGAATCATAAGCTGTATTCCACGTATCCGGAGTAAAAGTTGTGTTATATTGGATGATATAATTTAAAATTGAAGCTCGGTTGTCTCCCATAGGCATCCATGTGATGTCGGCATCTTTAGAGTTACACGAAACAGAAGACAATTTTGGCGGATTCGGTATATCTTGAACGATTAACGTAGCTTGAGCAGTAGCATTATCTAGTTTTGTGCTGGCAACACAAGTGTACGTTCCAGAGTCTAATTCGGTAGTTTTCGTGATTGTCAAAGAATAATCGTTCGTTCGAACAAAACGAGGTTCCGAGTCAAAATCGATATTTTGGCCATTACGTTGCCATTCAATAGTTAAATTTAATGAGTCATCTTTTTGGGCCGCACATCTAAATGTAGCCGGTTCACCGGCTTTCACCTCGTAATTAACGGGACCCATTCCGGGTTTGATTTGCGTGTGTTCTGTGCGAGGAAAAAAAATACAACAAAAGTCGTTTACAGAGTATTTCGGCGAAAGAGTGATGGGCAGTAGTTTTTGAGACTATACTTACGTCGAACTTGTAAACTACCGGTTGCGTTTACTGCTGATATTCTATTTTCAGCGTAGCACGTATATTTACCAATATCAGTGAATCCGACATTTCTGCAAAAATTTATCAAAACATATTTGTTTATTTATTTCCCTACACTCGAAAAACGAATCAATTTTCAAATACTTACGCAATCTCTAGGTCTCCATTTTTCAAAGTGGTAAATCGACCACCGGTCAATTCGATATCATCTTTGATCCATTTTATTTGAGGTTTTGGCGAACCTAAGACACGACATCTCATCGTCACCGTCAGCCCATCAACCGTTTCTTCATCTCTAGGAGGTTCAGTGATATCCGGAGCAACAGCTGTTTCAAAAAAAATAAAAATTAATAAATGAAAAAAATTTCATCAATACTAACAAAATAGACAGAAAGTAAATTTGTAGATACCTAAGACATTCACATACACATCTTTGTACACATAGCCCAAACTATTGGTAGCGTTACAACCGTAATTGCCAGTATCACTTTTTTGCAGACGTTCGATAATAATAGAATTTGGGGAGACTTTTCGTCTGGGATTAGTTGGCGCATCCCCGATGGGCTTTCCGTTATATATCCAATAAATTTGAGGTTCCGGATTTCCAGAAGCTCTACAATAAAATTCGGCGGTTTCATCTTCGGCGGCATTTACAATCTCTGGTTCCTCCGTGAAATAAGGTTCGGCTGAGAAAAAATCACGATCGTTAGGCTACGAAATGAAATAATCAGATTCGACCATTTTACAAAACTAACCTAAAACTCTTAAATTAACAGTGTGCGTTTTCGGTTCACCAACACCGTTGCTAACTTCACACGTATAATCTCCTTCATCTTCTTGAGTGACATGCTTGATTTCTAAACTTTTACCATAATTTCCTTGCGAAATTCGATCCGACGTGATTAAAGATTTACCGTTTTTGGACCACACCGTTTGAGGTAGAGGTCTGTAAGCATACAAATTAAAAAATTAATCAATTAATCGAATATTAATTTCAATTACACAGCGATATTAATAATGAAATGAATGTTTGATAATTTTCAAATGATAAAAGTAGTGTAAATGATTTTTTTTTTATCAACAACTCATGAAAACGTGCTACAAACGATAAGTTTTCGATACAAAATTATGTAATTCATTATATCTCAAACAAGGGATTTTCCTTCCAAATTTTAAATTTCCATCGCGTTCAACGTTATGATTTCCACATTTCCAACCCACTGTTTCAGCTCGAGGAAATATGATTTAGAAACAAATGGAGTCCCAACACATTTGTAATATATTATGTCTAATGAATAATCATGTTTTATTACGGTTGTAAAATACAATCTCGGTTAGTACCCGGGAAATGCGCTCGTTTATCAAGTACTTTTATAGATAAATAAATAGTCTAGGATTGAAAATGTATGGATAATTACGACAACGATAAAATTTTTAAATAGGTAGTTATGAACTTGAAACATACGAAAATATAGTCTTTTCTTGAAAAAGGAATTAGTAATACTACTCACGTTCCACCAAAAATACAATATAATTGTGCTTTTTTATCTCGAGTGGCAACTTCTGTTCTTCTTGTCAAGTATTGCGCTACAGGAGCAATTTTATTTTGTCCAGGAGCCGAGCCAGTTTGAAGAACTTTCAATATTGCTTTATTTCCAAGTTTTACTTCGTTTCTATACAAGAAATAAAAATCATTCATAACATATAACAATAATTTCTTTCAGTGAAGTCAATTTCGTACTATTTTATACCTGAAATGTGATGTTGCCGCGCAAGCATACATCGAATCTTCATATTCATCTAGCTTGGTGACATTAGAAAACCATAAGTTACCTTCAGGATCCAACGTGATTCGAGAATTATTAATGTTCATAAATTGACCATTGGCGTCCTGTATGAAAAATAAACAATATAGTTAATACGGTCAATTCCGCAAACTATGTATTTCTGAAGCGTGTGGTTAGATAAAGCATTTCTAAGAAGAACACGTCAATGCATGGGTGCGTCAGTGACGTCATAACGCAACTGTAACGATTTAAATGAGAGGAGGGTTGTTATCATCGCGTGCAGTTTTCGAACATGAAAAATTGAATTCAAAGAAAAAAACGTTTTCACCAGAAAGTACAACGACTTACCTGAATTAGCCAATAGACATTTGGTTTTGGAAAACCATCGGGAGGCTGGCAGTTCAATTTAAAAGGTTCGCCTTCGCGTGCTTCTTTCACAGTTGGTGGTGCTTCTTTAAAAGAATTTAATTCGGCTTTACGAAGAAAAACAGAATTTGATGTCGCTGTACCCCATATATTCTCTGCGAAACACTGATATTGACCTATAAACGATAAGTTAGTTAAAATCATTTACCGAGATTTATAGCGTGTTTTCAACACAATCTATCACCATTAAGATTCAGATTAATAACTAGTAAAGAATTGAAGTAACGAATGAGGTTTTAATTACCCAAGTCTTCGTTCTTAGGAGAGTTCACAACCAATGTGCCGCGACCAGGCTGTTGAGATATACGATCGTCGTAAGCTTGCCAATCGAAATTTTTACCATTTTTAATCCAACGATACCTGAATAAATTTCAACTTGTCGTTAGAATTCAAAATGTATAAAATACGTTATTATCTTTATCCGTACTTTGGGACTGGTTCTCCCTCAGCTTCACATTCGATAACAAAAGGTCTATCATTTTCTGTTGGATTAGATGCTACTTGAAATAATAATTCACCGGTGGGTGGCTGTTTAACTATACGGGGAGGCGATTGAGCTAAATAAGAAAAAAATAACGTAATTGAAAAACACAAAGAGATAATATAAAAATATGAAAATTACTATAACACACATCCAATGTTCAAAAACAATAATACTTACTGACTCCAAATACTGTGTGGATTAAAACTACCGAATGGAAAAGTAATAACGTTGTTTTTAGATCCATTTTGCACAACGATCATGCGATTCTCCACAAATGAATACTATCTACAATAAAATGTTGGTCAATAGTAAAATAATATTGAGCAAAAATATCCTATATTAAGTTTAATGAACCGAACATGAGAAAACACACCCACGAAAGAAATGAGTAAGCACCTAAAACTTTCGAGTCCCAATGAAATCATTTTGTTCCTTCAAATATTGATACATAATACAAACGTATCATAATTCAATTAAGAGTATTACGTAGAACATAAAAAATTAAACTTATCAATACAAATGCTGTAGATAAGAAAGAATTAATTTATCTGAAGAAGATTATGTTCTGTTATCTATAAAGCACCAAAACACGAACAATTAATTTTTATCGAATATATCATTTATCAACAGCTAACACAGCGTATTCTTCAATACAATGCAGTTATCGACAAATAGCATTAGATACTGGTTGATAAATACTTCGCGAATTTGACAAACTTGTAGTGTTTAGCAAAAATTTAAACTAAGAGTTTCCTTTTTCAATCTTGTAGCTAGAACGTTATTTTGAATTATAAAATGATGAAAAACACTGAAACACATTACCTGGCGAGCAGAAAATCGATGATGTGAATCATTATACGAAAAGTTCAACGAAGGAGCGAGGATGTGTAATTATTATCTAACAAAAATATATCATTGCTTTCAACAAAATTCAACCGCTTGTTTAAATGACTAGTATGGTTAACACCCAATGAAGCGATATTATAAATTGTTATTATTTTTATGCCCTACCATAACTAATTACGACAAGCAAGCAGGTTTATTCCGATATAGTGATACTGAAGTACATCAACTAAAATGGAAAAAACGGACAATGAAGTCAGAATTCGAAATTAGGAAAGTAATGTTGAAGAAAAGTAGATAGCGCTACTGGTTTCATGAATAAGGATGAGGTCATTCAATACGGTCATCACACTCTTTTCGTCTGTCTCTGTTCGTTTTCTATTCCTTTTCAAGTTTATATTTTTCTGTTCCACCATCAAATTTAAATTTGAACTTGCCGTATTATTTTCGAGCTTCAGAGACAAAAATGACAAATTGACAAAATGTAGCTATATTTTTTATTCTTGCTCACTACTTGATTCGATTATTTTTGAGCATAATGTTCTGGAAGCGTATGCTGATTTGCCATTCACATTATTCCATACAAAAAATGGAAATCGTAAAGAAAAGACAGACTTGCTAAAATCAAACAATGTAAAATTCGTATGCTTTAAGACTCAAGTGAAATTTGATATTGAAGTATGAGGTAAGAGGAAAAATAGCGAGTAAATGTACTGCATCATGTATAATATTTTTTGTTTATCTGAAATTGAACTTGACTTGACAGATAAATCTGTACAAGTATCAAGCTAACTTTGGCCGCTTACATGCGAGCACAAAATTTTTTTTAAAGTGCAGGATAATTCAAAAATGGAATAACGATTAGAATTTTTAAAAATTCTTGAAAAACTGAAAATGAATGAATAGTACCTACCTATCTAAGTATCTAGGCATGAAATTAGCCATCATTTTCGCAAAATAGAAATCCTCTTTGTGAGGTCAAATTTGATATCCATACAGTTACCCAATACCCGTATCACATTCGAAAATTCAGAATTCATTTCGTTTTCTCCAAAGCAAATTCTTTACACTTACATTTCAAATTGAAAACTTATACAGCATAACTATAACAGTGAATCATGTATGCTTTGCCGATTCACCTCCAGTTACTCTACAAGAAAATAATATGTATTCAAGATATCGCGAGATATAATTTTGTTTGAAAGGTTTCCCTCCATTCTATCTTATCTCCTTCCTCAAAACTCGATTCTAATTACACCTACAGTCATTTTAAAGCTTATAGGCCGTTTGATTTTAAAAACTGAAATTCAGTCTTTCTAAATGGTCATAACATTTTTATTTGCAATTAAATCTGATTACTCTGGAGTGAATTAGTAGATAATGGTAAATTATTGTAATTTTTTCGGAAGCGGATCTGAAAAGAGCTAGGAAAAGAGAAAGAATTTGTTAGGAAACTTATTATTCGGTTCAGCATTATTTTGTAGGTATAAACAAAATAACATTGCTTTTTAGGTGTTTCGTTTCTTTCATCTTATTCATAACAAAAAAGTGTACGGCTTTATTTTTTTTCAACGGTTTCAGAGGAAAAAAATTTCAGTCAATTTTTGTTTCTCTATACCCTCGTTTCACACTCGTAAAAACATTGTGATAGAAAAAACAACATATTTATTGGAATACTTTTACATTTTTCTTCACTTTTCATGCCTTTTGCCAAAAATATGTGCAATCAAAAATCTAGAATTGTCGAAGAAAATTATCTGTAATTGAAAACAAAAAGAAAACATTGAAAATGGGGGATCTCATATGTTGAATGTTGCATACAATTTGGAAGCCCCAATTTCTGTTGCAGTGGCGAGGAAATCAAAGTGGAACGTAACATTATTTTTGACTAGGAATAGGATGCTTACTCCTCGACTTGATACAGCATAGCTTTTAGAATACTAATTGGCAGAACAAGGTGTATCTAATTATGATAAATTCTTGAACGATGAACGTATTTTAACGGTATAGTAAGTACAATCTTTAACCTATCGATATTAGTCGAACGTTAGTGAAATAAGATACCTAAAAATTTTATTTACTCATAGATTTTATTGCATTCGTAATAATGAGCGCCGTCTGAATTACAAATTATAACCAAACTTTTCCATAGGCAGGTATTAATAAGTTAAAACTATATAGATTTGATTTTATAATACAGCTTTTAAATACACAAGAATCATTAAAATGTAATGTGGTAAATGTTTTAACGCAATACTTCTCTATCTTTTGATAATATTTATCTTATATTGCACTAATTAGCAATTCGTTTTCACATCGTTCAAATAAAAATCTACGTTTCTTATTGCAGTAACAGCGAAACAAGTCTGAATGAATTGGGTACCAATTGTAACTTGAAAAGAAAACAAAAATTCAATTACGTGATCCTAGAGGATACATGATTATGCGTCCTTCATCAGATTAGAGGAAAAATAGCTTCAAGTATTTTTATTTTTAATTTCCAACACGTTGCGTGGATGCGTGCTATTTGAAATAAAATTCATATTATAGTTATATTAACGAATGATTAGCTCTCATTTCTTTTTATTGTTGCTTTTTCATTTTTTCAGTTATGTTAAAAGAATTTTAAATAATAACAATTATTTAATTAAATGATCCAAATATTATCTTATCCTTAACGTATTTCATTTTCTGGAAAGGTTGTATGTTGTATCGAACTGTTGCCAGGTAACATAATGCATCGTATGATAAAAATTTTCCAACATCGAAAGAATAAAATGTACGCGAACATCTCAGGATTGACGAAAGAGGATGATACATACGAGAACAGAAAAAATTTCGACATTTGGTAGACCAACATAATTTTTTTTCACTTAGGCGTGAAGTTCTACAAATTCAGCTGTTGATAATTTATTTTTTGATAGAATAAGATGGAACGAAGAAATTTTTTTCAACTTAAAATTTGATTCCACCCCGAATAATGATTCACACCAACTATATACATGCGTAAGTAGACGCTACGTGGAGAGAAGAGTGATGAAAAAAATACTGAAGTATGCCAACCACAAGCGCAATTCATATGCGAATGTGCAAGATTTCATGATTTATTACAATGTTCTTGAAGTACAGAATGAAAACCTATTTATTCAAAACTGAAAAAGAAACAACGATCACAGCTGTTCAAAAATTTATTGATTACAAAAAAAAAACGCTCACCCGCATAAAAACTACGGTAAAATCAAAATATACCGGACAAGTACTGATTTGTAACTTTCTACAGTTGATCTGACAAAAATTAGAATCAATTTTCATCTTTCTTTTTTCCATCATACGTAAATGAAATATACAATACACACATATGAAAAAAATACACAGGAAATGCTTCGTAAAACTTTGATATTATTTATTATTTTTCATTTTCAAATGAAATAAAAAAATTAAGATTTACTGACGGTCGCAATACAGATTCTGGAACGGTATAACAATAACAACAACGCATTTGGTTTAGACATTTAAAGCAAAAATATTTTAGCACGAATTCACGAATACTTCGCGTAAAATAGGTTTACATAATTTCTTTTTTCATAGTTACACAAAAAACAAATAGTGCTACTTCTGTTGGTAATTTCTTAAATTAACCCAAATGTACTGGAAAAACTAAGTATGACTTTAAATATATGTATAAAAAAATAACTCATTTTTAAGAATGATATTTATAATATATATATATGTACAACTTTCAATAAATTTGAAAAATAACGTACTAGTTGTTTTAGAAAGAAATATAAAAACGTAATCAAAATCCAGTATTACAATGCCAAAAACGTTAATCTAGTCGTGCTGGACAGCAAAACATGTTTTCAGCAGTTTTTTTTTTTTTTTTTTCTAATTTCGTAATATTTACTTACAAAGTTATCGAATTATATGTTAAATTTCAATTACTGTGGATCGATTCTGAGCACCAGACTGAATAATCATTGATTCTGAAATTGAGGCATGCCATAAGCCACAGTTGTTCCTCCACTTTGCGCAGTTTGAGGTGATGTTCCGGCAGTTTGAGTCTGCGGCCACGAAGACGAATTTGACGCGACAGGAACACCAACTCTACCAACGTAGCCTGGTTGATAACCAGCAAATTGCCCATAACCGTAATTTGGTTGCATTCCTTGATAGTACTGCCCTTGCAGTTGACTGGCCCCAGCGGCAGCAGAATACGCTTGCGGATACCAGTAACTCATTTGTTGATTATACATATTATAGGAATACTGCACAGCTGCATTCGGTGAACTACTCACATTGCTATTAGTGGAGAGAACTGAATTAGGGTCTCCAGATTCTTTTCCCCAAAAACACTTGACCGGTTGTCCATTGATTTCGGTATTATGAACTGCTTCAATTGCACGGGTAGCCGACTCTTTGTTGGAAAATTTGATGAAAGCGTAACCTTTATCCTTAAAAGCGCGTATATCTACAATCGTACCGAAAGGTGAGAATACTTTCTGCATCAATTCTTCGGACATTCCATTCGTAAATCCTCCGCAGTAAACTGTGCAATTCGTTGGACTTGACTGGCTATAAACCTCATCATAAGTAACGGGCTTGTTATTCGTACTTTGACGAGTCGACATTGATCTCGGCGGTGGTGGCTTTCTGGTCGACCAGTTGGTTCTGATACTCCGATTACCTAACCATTGACCGTTCATGGAGTTTATCGCATTTTCAGCTTCGACTTTTTTTACAAATGAAACGAAAGCATATCCTTTAGATTTCAATGTTTGAGGATCTCTCACAATTCGGCAATTGGATATTTCTCCGAATGGAGCAAACGCTTCTTTCAACGCTTGTGTTTCGATTTCAGGACTTAAATCTCCAACAAAAATATGATAATGATTGCTTGTATCAGTTTTAGGTTGATTTCCAGGCGATGTAGCCCAATTAACTTTCATCTCTTTATGCAAAAATGTTCTTTTATTCATAGCGGAAAGAGCGGTGCTCGCTCCTTCGTGAGTTACGAATTCGATAAATGCATAGGGATCGTTTCCGGGTTCTCTTATAACTTTGCATCCTTTAACAGGACCTATATTAGAAAATAAAGTTATCAATAATTCTTCCGTTACGGTAACATCTAAATTACCGACATATAACGTCCGAGGATGACTTTCATCACTCATGTTGATTGTAATTCACAGAAAATTGAATACGTAACACTGACAATTGATTACATCAAAAGAAACTGTTTAGCGATCCCGAACATACATAAAAATACATTAATAATCAAGTAATTTTCAATTATTCAATGTGAAACCGCATAATATACTACATTTTCTTCATATTGATTGACAACAGTATACAGCAATCATCAAACACGAAGAATGAAATTATTGAAATGAAAATCGCAAAGAACGGAAATATTACAGAAAAGTAGGTATTAAAGACGAAACATCAAATAGCTTAAATAAAGTAGGAATATAAAAATTAACTTACGAATTTTTTTGATAAAACTATCGATGAATTGAAAATTTATAAAATAAAAACTTGAATTCGACTGTTTTTCAATTAATTTAAATAAAATTAAAGTTATTATAATGATATATTAAAATAAAAAATTATCACTTAAAAATATTTGTATTATATTTTTATATGTGACAAGCTCACAATACGACATTTGACATAATTAAATATCAAAGGTAGGAAATCGAAAGATCGAAATCAAGATCAAATCGAAATATCGAAATATTCTGAAGATTTTTTTATTTCAATTTTTATGCAAATAAATAAACTTATAATTATTTTAATAATAAGATTTCATGCATTAAATGTTTTTATTATCAAAGAAATAATAAAAAAATTTTGAAATTTCATTTCATAGAAAGATATTTTGAATTTTTGACTTTGTTATCAAAATATCAAATATTCTAAAGATTTTTTATTTTTTTTACTTAAGTAAATAAATTTTATATTATATTAAAATGTTTTTATTATTCAAAAAAATTATAAACAATTTTATAAATTTCTTTTTTGAGATAGGTATTTAAAATCTTTTATTTATTTTTTTAAAGATTTAATGCTATTATATTCATTTCTTTCAAATTTGTGGGACAAAAAAATAATAATTTATAATAAATTAGAAATTGAAAAAAGTAGTCACCCAAATCGAAATCGCGTTCATTTCATTATTTTAATCATCACTCTATATCAAATTATTAGCTTACTTCTTAAGTATCATAAAATCGGAGCATTTGACCAATACACAAGAAAGCCTATGAAAATTGAAAAATGATTCTTTTTGGCGAATTCTCGTTGGTAAAAAATTGAAAACCTGTGCTTCAAAAACGAATCAATTACTGAGAGCTATCACGATACAATTATGATAAGCCACTGAGCTAACAAATCTCTAGAAGAAATTAAATAAAAATGTACTTCTTGAGTATTGAGAGAAAATTTATTTTAATTATAATTACAACGAAACAACATTTAAAAACAACGATTGATCAACGAACTTAGACTACTTTAGCAACGGAAATGGCACATTTTGAACCTAATTTGATAATATTTGATAACGCATCGTAAAAAATCGCTTCTTCGGCACCATATTCAATACCAGTATCGTGATGTTCTTGTTCATCGTCTCTGAACTTTTTTATTGTTTCAAGTAATTCTTTATCTGCATTACTGTCAGCCATCAATTCTCTCAGTTGTTCATTATAATGTTCAACGATTACAGACTCCACTGCCACTGTGCAGGCCATAGCTGCCTTCGGTCCCAACAATGCAGTACCTGTTGATTTAAAGTAAACGAACAGATGAGAGAGAATTAAACTTGAGAAATTCAATTTTAACATGATTACCTGCGCCTAGACAGAAACCAGCAACATTCCAAAGAGGCGTTAAAGCAGATGGCCTCACTCTATATTTATTGATTAACTCCTCAAATTTCGCCTTGTGGACTCTTTCTTGCTCCCACATCTCTTTTATTTTTGGTCCACAAACTGAATTACCTAACCCAAGATACCAAACATATACATATATAAGTACATAACTTCATATTCGATGAGTCAACTTGATAATAATTTTGAGAATTTTTCACTTTTTATTCAGTTTTTTCCTTATATCATTTTTTGTCACTACCCAATATTCTTCAGTTAAAATGACCTATGCATATGAGCATTAAGAATTCAACGTACCTAAAACGGATAACTGTCCAGCATAAATTTTATCCGCACCAGTTTCACCGGCTAGATTTACTCGTATCATTGTTTTTATGTCGGGAGATGAAGACGACACCTCAGTGGAATATGATCGCATTAATTTTAAAACTGTTCCAAATTTAGTCTTCTGTAAGCTCATTTTGAATAAACTAGAGAACTGTTGAAAACAGAAATCTCGAAATGCTGACAGACCAACGTTATTTGATGAACTAGCAAGCATTATCAGCAATATTATCATTATCACTTTTTTGTGACGAGCGCAAAATTCCCTCCGCATTGAATACGTCGACGAGCATGTTAATTGCCGAAAAAAAGTGGTAAAATTGGTCGCATTCATTCCAATATTTTTCCGTATGGGTTTATTTATAATGAATTTTTAATTTACTGCCAATCATATTTTTACCATCGTTATCGACTAATTGGTTATTCGCATATTCGCACTTTTTGTAACAATGTCTTCTTCTCTCAAACTGTTCAATTTTATTTCTTGTTTCGACTGCCTACACTATTTTGCGAATCGGTAATATTTCGGCATTACAAAAATAATTCTTCTAATATATATGATTATCTAGTTGTTGAAATACTTATTTCATAAGATTTACCCATTTTGAGGATCAGGATGCATTCTTAATTTTACCTACATTTCATTTGGGTTCATGAAAAGCCATGAGAAATACTGAAAAAGAAAATTTTAATATATATCAATTTCATTACAATGAATTAAAGATCGATTGAAACTTGAACAGTTTTATTGATTCAAAATACAAAGTATTCAAAAGCTGTCTGAATCAGAGCGTAACTTAGATAACAAATTGAAAAAAAAACAGTTGAATAAAATTCAAATAGGTATATGAAAATGAAATGAAGCATACAAGTCCTTCAAGGAGCAATAATTTTTTTTGACTGGTATGGAAAATGGCTGTCGTTGAATTATTTTCCATACTGTTGATACATATTCTTTCGTAGTCAAAGATTCTGGTTAATGCAAAAGAATTTCTCGATATGACCATCCAATTCCTCTAATCCAACTAAAGAAGTACTGTTATCGAGTATCTGAGTTAATTTTGCAATATTATTTTTCATTTTTTCCACAACTGTTGTATTATCCACAGCTATATTATTCTCTTCATTTTCTTCGGAGGAAATATAAGTCAATTCTACAATTTCTACCCCTTCAAGTACGGATTCACTAATATCGAAAGAAGGATCAAATGAAACTGAAAGGGCGTTTGCTGAATGTAAAAGAGTGCAAACTTTATGTATATGCTTGCACATACGAATCCTGACAAGAAAATCCATACAAGTACAACTGTATATATGCATGCATGTGTTACATGCATTACAAGTCAAATCACAATCAAATGGACAGTTTTCGTGAATTTTTCTCACGACATGAGATGAATCTGAATCAGACCGCGATTTAACTTCAAAATGAGAAGGATTATTTTCAATTACATCATCGTCATCAATTTCATAACTACGTTTGTGAGCAGAATTTATTTGTTGAATAACATACGGTGCTTTCATGTGTGTAAGTTTCATAATACGTTCGTGACTCTTATCTCTCACAATTTTCAAAAGTATATCAATACAAGCGTCTAGAGAAATCGTTTTCATGCCGCTACTGTTGACTGTTTTTATTAAACGATGAAAATTCTCTAAACGTATATTTGTATTAATACTAGCACCAATACGGTAGCAGGACGCCCACATTTCAGGTCGATGAGCGTACGTGCTGTGGAAATATTTTGCAAATTTTCGCGTTGAATCGTCAGACATCAAATTATTTATCACAGCATCGAGGGATGTTTTAAAAACTGTTTCATCCATTTCTTCAAGAAGGAAACGAATCATTCGGTAAACGGTAGTTTGTCTTTCTTTTACTTCATCTTTTTTTCCTTCGATCTTATTCAAACCTTCACGCCAGTTTTTATCCACACGCCACGTATACAAAAGTCTTTGGGGAGGAACATCAGGTTTCATTATTTCTATCCAGCTATTATAATATGTTGAATCATCATCTGACATGAAAATTGATGGTGTTAAACGTCTTCCTATTTTGGAACGCAAAAAATCAAAAAATAGCTCTATTGCAGTTGGATCGGTTCGATTACTAATAAGATAAGCTCCTGGGAATTCTTCTTCGTGGTCATCGATCACGAGAATAGTTGTTATTAAAAACTCATTTTGATTAGTGACATGAATCGAATCTACACATATCATTCGATCACCAAAATCGCACAACATTTTAGCCTGATTTTCAGTAATAATGACTAATAACAAATCCGTTTTACTCAAAGAAGGATAATTTTGATCAGTCTCGCCTTGCTTTTTGAAATAACATACCGCATTATTTTTACATTTTTTCATTCTTTCAATCCATAAAGAGGTATTGGTTGTTTCATCAACTTGCTTTTGATGAGTTTCGATTTTAAATTGAGCAACAATATTATGCAACGTTTTCCGAGTGATGAAATCCGCTCGTTTCAGATCAGTAGGCGATATATTATCTTTAATATCCTCTAGAATTTTGTCGAATGACATGCCGGCTTTAATTCGATCTGTAAATTTCAAATAAGATACACGTCACTTGTTGCGAATTTTATGGTAAACACATCTCGTTTAGTAATAAAAATTCGTAACGTTCAACCCACTACCTGCTATTTCTACTTTTTCCTCCAGTCTCAAGAAAAAGTGAGCCATGGTAGAATCATGTCCTAAATGAGTACTATAATACGTTACACTCACACGACCTGTTCGTTTATGTATATCAGTAATAATTCCTGCAGGACAACAGCCGTTCAATTTATATGACCCTTGATATCTTAAGGCTCTATAAAATTATATAAATTTGAATTGTGCACCCAATTTTGCTACATTAAAAAAAAATAATTTTTTTTAATATACCTCTTCCTTTTTCCTTGAGGAATGACTTTACTATGTTTGGCGTTATCATACTGACAGTAATAATCAATTCTGGTGTTTCCAGTGCTCAAAGTTGTTGGCGATCTCAATCGTATAAAACGAATTTTTATTCTGTTTTCTTCTGTTTTTAACCAGCGGGAAAAATCTGAACATCAGAAGTGAAAATGTTAGATTCAACTCATCATTAATTGAAAAAAGAATATTTCAAATATAGTACCTTCAAGGGAGGCGAATTTAAATTCTTGTTTTTCAATCAGACAGTGATTTTCAGACACATGTTCTCGATACGCTTGACGAAAAATGAATTGCTCATGGCACACACAACACGTTATGTTTTCTTTGAATTTTCTTTTCCTTGGTGCATCAGGATGGTTCCTTCTTTGATGCTTGTTCAAATAAGTCAACTTTATTCGACGGCTACAGATCGAACAAGTAGTATACGCTTCTTCATCTGTATCGAGATCACTCATTCTACCAATTCAAAGTTCATAACATAAAATATGAATAGGAAAAATAGAAAATTGATAGAAATTGAAAAAATTTATGTCGAAAGCGGCAATTTTTATTTTCAAACAGATGCAGAACTCGGAACATCACACACCACAAAACACGATTTAAAAAAAAGCAAAATTGATAAGCAATATGAACATGATTATGGAATCATGCGCATGCGCACTTTAATCAAATAGTTGCATACATTTCATTTGTCTGTACTTCAAAGTTCAAAACTTTAAGGTTCAAAATAACCCAGTTCGCCAGTTCCAAAAAATTCAATCTTATGTTTGGAAAAATCATGGGAGAAAATAATCAATACTTGCAAAAAATTATAGAAAGTTCATATTTGCTTAAAATACGCACGATTCTATGAAATTTAATATTAAGTACAAGTTTTTTCCTCCTCAACCATTCACACACACAAAAAAAAAAAAAAAAACGAGTTGAAAATTCAGTACGCAGATGTAGGAAATCAAGAATATGTTACACATAAAATTTAAAAACATAACATATATTTAATTTTAATGAAACTAATAAAATTTAATTTTCGGCTAGTAACAGACTAGTTTTCAAATGATAATTCTTGGAATTAAGATTTTAAAAAAGTTGCAGTAAAACTCATTCATTAAAAAATCAAAAAATTACAACATGATCTGTTCAGTAGTCAAAATTATGAACCCGTATAATTTTCTACCATATAAAATCAAACTTCGAATCATCCTTTGGATATGTTGAAAAGTAAATACATAACTCCGTACAAAAAAAAAAAAACCTATTAATAATAAAATGACTTTGCATTAAACAAATTCATCAGAATACCACTTTAAACTTCATAACTTAAATTTTTAGAATAATAATGCGCATGCTTAAAAATAATTTGACTAAAGAATATAATCCAGCGTTCAGAAATGAAATACACGCATCATAAAATAACTGGTGCTTATTGATATCAAATTCATAATCACTGGAATAGGATTTCAAATATATAGAGATCATTTGTAATATTGTAATACTAATTAGTTTATACGTATAAAGCGTAGCAAATTTTATTACACATTTAAACATATATACATACCTAGACCTACCAGCGTTATCGAAAAAATCGCATAAAAAATAGTAAAAATGACATAAAAACCAGATGAAGCTAATAGCATTACTGCTGTTGTTCAGCGGCAGCACGTTGTTGCGCTTGTTGACGAGCGCGAAATTCAGCCGCTTTAATTTGTTCTAGATGGAACTGTTGACGTTCGGTAATTAACTGTTGACGCTGATATTCTAACCCTTCTCGTTCCTTTTCCATGGTAGTTTCTAATTCTTCAAAGTGACGCAGCTTGATTTCCAATTTTTTCATCTGCGTTTCAACTAGCAAAGCCACCAACGATTTAATTTTACGTTCTTCAACGGCTGCTAAATGTTTTGCTTTCACGGCGGCCGCAGCTAGAGCAGCAGCTGCAGCCGATTGTAGCTGAGCGTCTTTAATTAGTTTAGTACGTTCATTATCTTCTTTAGATACGAAAGTTGTTTCTTTCTTAGATGAGTCTGGACCAGTTGAAGAATAATCGCCATTGACTATAGGCTTTTCCAAAGACGCGTCTTTTATTTCGACAGTCTCACCACTCGACGACTCCGTACCAGATTTTTCTGATTCGGGTGAAGCACTATCTTTGGTTAGAATTTCTGAAACAGTGCCGGAGTCTTTTTTTACTTTATCTGCAGGGGTTGTTGCGTCATCTTCTTTTTCCGTACCAGCAATGCCACTCTGGAATAAGAAAAAAATGCATACGTACAATACGAATTATTTTCGTAGAAATGAAAAAATCAAACCTGCAGTAATCCTGCCCCTGGATCGAATTTACCATCAACTATCGAAGCTTCAACGTTTCTAATGTGCGAATCCATAAGTGAAGCGGGTACTTCATCCTAAAACGTAAAGAATATCATCACCCCCAGAACGTAAGGAAAGATCAAATTAAATGTTAAAAAATAACAACGACCTACTTTAATTTCGGCAAATGCCTCCATAGCAGCTTTGGCAGCGGTCGATGCGATCCTAGGATCGACAACTGATGCAAGAAAAGCAACAGTAGACATAATTGGATTACCGGCTTTACTGAACGGAATAGGTTGATAAGCCAGTGGGCCAACAGCACCTCCTGTAACAAAATTAATTAAATATTATTCAGTATGTGTATTTCTAACAGATTAATGAAACATTTTCTTGAATGCATTTACCAGATTCAAAATCTTCCAAGTAGGGATCTTCAATAGGTAATCTTAAAAAGTGTAAAATGCATTCATCCTGCGTGCGGGTGCCGACGTGTTCGCATACTTTGTTCCAGTCGTCTTTGTACAATTCCAGTGCTTCGAGTAGGAGTAACGTTTCTTGTTCTGTCCAATCTCGCGTGAGGCCAATAGCAGTCTTATTTTTCGATAAACCAGTACGTTTACCATACCTAGAAATCGAGTTTTAAAATATATTTTATTCAACTATATTTCTCGAATGATCTTTTAGAGAAAGTAAAGCGATCCTCGAGCACTTGGATAAGATAATAAATGAACGTTAACAACATACTGATCTAGTCTCAGTCCGAAGTTAGTATTAGTGTCCTGTGGTTCACTTTTTTTGATATTTACTGAAGGATCGCAACGTTTCTCTAATTCGAGTAAGGTTTTAGCAGCAGATGGTTGAGGTGTTTTAGGTGGATTAATCGGCTGCAATCCTGATGGTGTATCGGAAAGTACATGGAAATGAGAAGTTGGAGGAGGACCCATTGGAGTAGGTCGATTATCTGCATCTACCTATTTGACCAGAAAAAAATTTTGTTTCATATCACCTTATTTTGTCAATAAAAATAAATACACAGTGTTAAACCGTATGTACCTGATAATTAATCAAACCCCATTGTTCTAAAAATGCGTGAACTCTCATAATAGCACAAACATCGCCGGCTAAATTTCTTCTGGACGCCGTGCTCGTTAAATATTCGGTTGGATTCAAACGATACGTATCAATCATAAAGTTTCGATACGCCAGATAAATTTCCGGCGTTTTTGACTTTTTTTTGCCATTAAAGAATTCGGGCAATGCTCTTTTTTCTATCATATGAATTGAGTTATAATCGAACCAAGCTGCATAACTGGGTATGATGATATGATGAGTTTGTTCGGTGACATTGTCTTCCTGACCTTCGTCTTTGACAGACGTATCCTGTGCAAACAACAAAAACCACCATTATACAAGTCAATGAAATTTTTTGATGATTTATCTCTTTTATTCACCTGATTACTCGGTTCTACTGTTAATTTAGGCGCGACATTTTCTTCACTTTTATCCACTTCATCATCTAGATCCGTCAAAGTAGCCATTTTCAACGGTTGTGTATCGCTATCTTTCTTTGATGAGGATGCTGTCGTTGAATGCGCTGTGGTACATATATAAAATGAAAAAAATAATAATAATTTCCCGTAACGTGTGTTCTTTAAAATTTGCCCAAATATAATTATAATGCACACGCATTACCGAGTTTCGATATGTTGATTTCTTGAATGTTAGGCTCTGGTATAGGTTCTTCCATATCTTTGGTTAAATCATCCGTGCCACTATCATCGTCGTTTTTCATTTTTTTTGCATTTGACGTTGGAGTAGAGGGAGTAGATGGTCCACGTGTACTATAAATTAATCATTCGAATACGGCAATAATAACGTTTTAGGGGAACACACGAATGAACGAAAATAAGTACCACTGGTTACATTACCTTTTTCGCTTAAGCTGTTTACGTGGATCTGGAGAGGGCGATCTTTTGCGCTTTTGTTTCTTTTTCGTACGCTCAGGATCCATAGTTGGCATCAAGTCTTCCACCGACAAGCGAAACTATAAAGAAAAAAATGTTACATTAGCTACGCATATCTTGAAAGGAGAAAAGCAAGTTTATATTTTCGGCATGGAATATTCATTACATGCCTTATGAATCTTCTTTTCACCACTGTCGTCGACTTCGTAATCTTCTTCAGACATCCATTCATTATACTGTTCCAGATCTGTTGCCCATGACGCTGTAACCTTTGAAAACAAGTAAGATGTAATGAAAATATGTTAAAAAGTAACGTCAAATTTAGGCAGCATATGTGTACACATGATTAAGAACGACGCAATTACCTTCCACTTGACATTAGCATTGTACGATGGTGGTAATTCCGGAGGATCCACCGGTATTTCACTATTTACCCAAGAATCATGGGAATCTGGAAAAAAATACCAATGCAACAACGTCCACCTCTCTTTATTTCGAAATACCGCTCGAGCGTATTCTTGGTCTGAAAGTTTGACCTCAGGATATATTAAATGCGTAGCTTCATCTTCATTATCTACCCAAAGAGAAACAAAAATATGAAAAAAAAAAAAAAAATTAATGAAAACATCTCATAATTAATACGAGTTAGCATCAGTCTATCACCTTACCCGTTATAGATCCCTGATGACGTTTTATGATATCTTTTATTTCCTCTCTGGTACTTTTTTCCACATCAGCTCGAATAAAAACTTTTGGTATCACTAGGCATTTATTTTGTATCAGAGCTTTCTCTACATTCATGAACATCTCGATATTCCTATCCATACGAGAAGGACTCTGAAAAGTATAAAATTTGAAAACATTAGTAATAAATCTATCTTTGATGTACGTCAAATAGTTTGACGAGTCACTCCATCCACATTTATCGTAAATATGTACAGAATACGCACAGGCCATTTAAATGATTAAAAAAAACCTCGAAAAATACATATTTTTTCGAATATTTGATAATATTAAGAGAGATCTGCTTAAAAGTGACTATCCCAAATACAGGCAAATATTATTTTTAGCGAATATAATTTCTAACAGTTCACGCAAATTTCGTGCAGTGGAAAATAAAACTGATCAAAACTATAGTAATAATTGCCCATAACATTTACCATACATTACAGGCATAAAAAATAACGAAAGTAAGATTACCACCGCTTCACAAGGTGCTTTTTTAATGTCTCAGCAATGTGATGAGTACACAATACAAAAGACAACACGATGATAGTGTAATCACATTTACACACAATAGCCCGTGCAAACATTGATCCAATTTGCGAGTAGGATAATTTGTTACAGAATAGTGGTTAGTGATGAAGAAGCGTGAGTCCGACGCTAAATCGTACCTTACTGACCTGAAAGTCGAATCTCCTCCAACCTTGTTCACTTTTAAATTTATACACGCTCGCTAAGATATGACAAAGAGCGCCACCGGGTTTAAAATCCATAAAACATTTCATCTAAAAGTAAAAATAAAATTTGCCAAGTTGAACATATCAGCAATGTAATAAAAAAAGAATTGTACCAAGAATGTAACAATTTACTCACCGGTAGTCTCGTCAAAGGAGGCGGTTTACTAACATTTTTTCCTAAGTTATCTTCTTGAAATTGAATCAGTTGAATAATTAGGGTTGACAAACCCTTTGTAGTCGGCGGATCAGCTTGGATGTGCTATTGAAATAAAAATAAACAAATTTTAATAAAAATCAAGATTTTATGATCAGTTTTACTGATTAATTACAACTTATTTTTACACATAAATAAACTAAAATGTTTTCCATGCATAAGAAGTTCAAAGAATCTTGAAAACGATCGAAAAGTATTGAAATTCTATAGCTTAGAAATGGTAAAGTACGATGAACAAATTAAAAAAAATAATTCCTTAATCATCTCAGGGATGTGAAAAGTACCTTTCACCTCCAATTACTCACAGACGTAAAATGTTAATACTTAAACGTGTCATTTGCAGATGAAAGTTCAACAAACCTTTTTGCAGTTTTTCAGAAGCCAAGTTCGAACTCCTTCCAGCAGTGCCATCGTATCCGGTGACTCGAAAAATTTGATATTAGGGCCGCCATCCGGTTTAGGAGCCAATGATAACATAGTTGCGGAAGATTAATGAATAATTTAACTGATCACGGAGCAGGACTAAAATGAAATGGTTCTGAAAATCTGAAAAAAATCACTTCATGGAATAAAACTTCAGATGCATACCAAAATAATCCAGCATTAAAAGTGAAAGTCCAAAACCACGGAATTGAAGTAATTGGCTTACTATTTTTGGAATAGAGGACACTGTTGGAGAAACAAATAATTCAAAATTAATCAAAAACCATGAAAATTTCATACGTATAAGTATAATTAATAAATTGATCAGAAAAGCGGTGATAATAAATTAAAATTAAAAAATGAAAAAAATAAACCAATATTCAAAATAAACATAGAAACTATAATACGGCAATAAACGTAGCTAAAGATGACACTACATTAGAAAATAAACGTTGTATGCTAATATAAGGTGAATAGTAAATGAATATTAAATAAAATGATTTAAAAAATGCAAGTACTTCGTATTTGGTTGAAAATTATTTTAAAAATCTCGATTAATGAAAAATATAAAATCAACATTTATATCTTTTTACGTAATAAACGATAAGGAATAGCAACACTGCCTGCAACATTGTTTTCATATTAATTATCAACCAATCAGATAATAGAATGGAAATGTTCATATTTATTTATTTTCTAATAGTAGAAACGGCCGACGTCATTGTTAATGTAAAATTCAAGGTAAGTCGTAAATTTATTATTTTAGTTCGTTTTACTGAAGTAATATAAGTTTAATTTCAAAAAATCAAACAATTAGTTTACTTATGTAATTATTTATCACTCACCAAACATTTGAGATCGCGTATTTCTCTGACCGCTGATTTAAAAACATGGTCATGCGCAGACGCGAAAAACATGGCGACGCCTTGAGTTATTGATTTTTTCTACCCTTTCACATGAAAGAACCGATCAATAATCAAGAATGGCGACAAGATCGGAAAGTTAGTGTCAGTTTAACCTATAGTTTTTAGATTGTTTTGTTTTAAAGGTCCACATTAATTGAAATATTTTTAATGTATAAATTATCAATTAACTGCACTTGGTGGCGTGTTTTCTAATTAAAATGGACTACACTGCAAGTAGGTGCGTACGCAGCTGTCTCTACATACGTTTTTTAAACTGGGCTTGCTCAGATTTAATGGAACGAGTCGCGCGGTTCTCTTCATGCTCAATTACTTCATTTTTCTTATGTCGAGTCAGGTACTTATCACATATCGTGGTAACATTCACTTGTTCCTCACGACCAAGATCAATCCTTAGTGATAATCCTCATTATAATTCAAATACAAATTGTTACTTTGTATGTAGATCATGTATTAGGTATCATGCCTAAGAGTTATGATCAATGTAAACAAAGATCTTATTATCAGTGATGGAATATGATCAACAGTTTTTTGTGATATTTAACTTTCTTTTGGGCATCTATAATGTTAAAATTATTCAGTGTGCTGCATCATTCATTATACTAGTTCCTCACAAGTCGTCGGTGAGAAAAAATTTTATTTGCAAGTTTTCACTCCATCATACAGGCATTACTCAAACTCTGTTTAAGCTGGAAAAAATTGATGATTGATTCTGTGTTTTATTATTAATGCATTATTATTACTAAAAATTATTTGATCTTGTAGCTATCATTATTTTTTACGAGTTAATTTTGAGTAATTTTCCAAGGTGGATTTTTTTTCTGTTTTCAGTGGTTCAGTATTTACCCGTTTTGGATACTTTTTTCAATATTCATCCTTATGTACGATGTACATATACTTATGTTTAAAAGCTGTGTAATGAAAGGTTCTGTTTCAAGTCGTAAAACCATTATAGAAAAAGGTTAACAAAATGAAAGGAGAAGAAGGTATGTTGTATGTTGTATGTTGTATGTTGATACATTACGATATTATCGAACTCATGAATTTTTGGTCTTGTTTATAATTTAACAAATTCATTCTTTTTCAGAACCAATGGTCACTATGATGGAGGTATCAAGTAATGTTGCCGTGCAAAGTAACGATACTAGAAGACTTACCATAAACGGAGGAAGTGATATGGAAGCTGAGATTAGCTTAACTGTAATACCTCAATCGGATGATGATGATGATGGTGGTATGTCGTCTGATAATTCAAATCATAGTCAAGATGACTATTCAGGAACATCTGCCGACCTTATGGCTGCAGCAATGGGCGACGATGTTACAGCACAACTGGCAGCTGCAGGTTGGCAAAAACAGCACTTACATGGTTTGTGTTTTTTATTTTGCTTCTTTTATTTTTATTTACTGCAATTCAACCCGAATCTTCTTTCGTCCATGTATTTATATATTTTTTTGATAATCATTATCAGTTTTTAAGAGAGCGTATAATTTCAAACATCCAAATGAATTTTTCATTTTTTCATCGAAATTCCAATTATGTCCTTGATTCTAAACAATTCCTTCAACATCAATTTTCCATTTTAAAATTTGTTTGATCTTCGTTAAATGGTATGTTTTTTCAATTATTACCACAATGCATAGCCATTTACACGTATCTATAGCTAACTTTTTTGTTTTTTTCTTTTTGAATTTTCACTTCGCCTAATTTTCCTTGCTTTAATTTTTAAATTGTCGCAAGTAGTGTGTTTTGTAAAATTAACGTTTTTATTTCGAAATAGTTTAATTTTTTCGTTCTTCTAAGTAAAAAGTTTACATTTTTATTTTTTACTGTATGTTTCAATAGTCCAACCGCTTAATTTGACTAGTTCTTTGTTGTAATTATTCTGCGATTTTTTAATGTTCTTATGTATGTGTGCGTGTGTGTGTATGTGTGTGGTTGCATATTTAAAATTAGTGTATTGGAGAGTTCGCCGTAAGCGAACTCATAATGTGTATATGTATGTAATGATATTTCTCAATGTTGATATCATAATGGTGTACTTAGCCTATGACATAGATTGTCGACAACATTCGTAATGTTTCAATTAGGCTATCCGTTTTCTTGTTCGATAATTAGGCTGAGTTAGATTCATGCCTGGCCCGTTTATGAAATTTTACCTCCTAGAATTGGTGATATTTTCGATTTTAATCTTCTTGGGATGTATCTTAATAGTGTTTCAAACAAAAAATTGAAATAATTTCAGGCTTTTCATTTATTTATTATTTTTAATTCAATGTTCTTCATTTTCTAATATTTTCATCCAGTTTGTGAATGATTCGCAACGTAACCATTACGATATCAATTTAGCAATGTGTTTAGGTATTTAGAGTTCTTGAATAAATAGAATAATTTAAGTTTACAATTTGAAATTGACTAGGTCCTGTTGGTATGGCTGCAGCGGCCGCAATTGTATCAGCTAAAAAACGTAAACGTCCTCATTCTTTTGAAACGAATCCGTCGATACGTAAACGTCAACAAAATAGGCTATTGAGAAAACTCAGGGTAAGTTGATAGTTTTGAGTCTTCAATGTAGTACTGTAGAATTATATGTATAATTTTTTTCAATGTGTAGCAAACCATAGATGAATTTTCAACTCGAGTCGGGCAACAAGCTGTTGTTTTAGTTGCTACGCCTGGTAAAGAAAACAGCGGATTTAAATGTTTCGGTGCCAAACCATTAGAGGATGTGGTATAAATGATTCTCATGTTTTATTTAGTATTATATCTTTGTTAGAGTGGACATCAAAACTACTTTTGTTTCTTGTTTAAGATGAAAAACCTTAAAAATATGATAATGGAAGAACTGGAGCACGCTTTATCACAGCATGCTCCGCCACCGGTGCCAGATGATCCTAGTTTATACGAGTTACCACCATTAATATTAGACGGTATCCCTACACCGGTAGAAAAGATGACTCAGGCGCAATTACGTGCTTTTATACCCTTGATGTTAAAATATTCCACTGGTGAGTGATCAGTCAATTTTTAAAATACATCTAAATTATTTCAACGTTAAGCGTATTGTATGATGAATATGTTACAGGTAGAGGGAAACCAGGTTGGGGTAGAGAGTCAACTCGACCTGTATGGTGGCCGAAAGAGTTACCTTGGGCAAATGTGCGAATGGATGCACGAACTGAGCAAGAAAAACAAAAGGTGGCAATCGTAAAATTATTCTTGTATGCGTTACTGTATTATTTCAAGTTCAATTATGTTATTTTAAAATGTACTGATTTATTTTTAGATCTCTTGGACAAAAGCATTAAGACAAATAGTTATTAATTGTTATAAATATCATGGTAGAGAAGATTTGTTACCTGTTTTTACCGAAGACGAAGAACAGCCAAAAAGCGTTAATGTTAATTCTCCGGAAAGTGCATCACCCCCTTCAAATTCTACTTCTGTACTTAAATATACGTCTAATGTCAAATCATGTCCCAGAGAAAGTTCACCTACAACGACTCAAGTAATTATATTTTAATTTTTTTTTTTCAAATACTTCAAAGAACGTTAAACGAAAAGATATTATTGCCTCAGGTTTCTACCCAGTACACTCCTGCAGTTTTGCAAACTATAAGTAATCCAGATGGAACTGTATCCATAATACAAGTTGATCCAAATAATCCAATTATTACTTTACCAGATGGCACCACAGCCCACGTACAAGGCGTCGCAACGGTATTTATTTCTCTTATCTATCGCTAAAAAATGTTTATCAATTTTTTTTCACTGTTGTAATTTTTTTCGTAGCTTCATCCCAGTCAAGGTGAAAATGGACCCACGGTTCATTCTGTACAGAGTTTGGCCGATGTTACTGCTTCTCAAGGTGAAGTAACCTCCGTAGATTTTAATAATGTTACTGAAGCTGCTCTGAGTCAAGAAGGGCAAATTATACTGACTAGTGAAGACGGTCATGGTGAGTACTGATTTTAACGACTGCGTTTTTGGTGTACGTGGTTTCTTCAGATTTTTTTATTTTCTTTTTATTTATTTCTTTTTTTATTTATTTCTCATTATTAACTAACAAACGCATTATAGTAACCCATGTCTATATTGGTATTCAATAATCGTATTTGTTAAAATGTGAACTTATAATTTTTATTTTATTCGTTATAGTGCAGTCATTTTAGCTCAAAAAACGCCCAGACCCGATCAAAATTCACGAAAAGCGGAAATTTCGTGTATAATTACTATGAAGTATGTATTTTAATACTCCCGTCCCCTAAAATGCGTGCATATTTTGCTTCCTTTTTGAGGGGCAAGGGAGTGCAAATTTTGGTTTATCGGCAATAACTTCTCAAGTAAATGCACTTTCAAAAAAAAATTGAAACTAAAGTTGTAGGGAGCCAAAAGACGAACATTTTTTTACTCCTTTTACTTTTTCCCCCAGGAGGTCGTTCGTAAGGAGAAGCTAGGGCAGGGCGTTCAGAAAAAAATCTGTTTTGAAAATTTTCTATCGAAATGAATAATTTTTAAAAATCTGCTGGTTCACTTTTAGTAGCATTTTACTTGTTGTGTACTTTCCACTACAATGTAAAATAAGAAAGATTCAAGACCAACTCTCGCATGAAAAAACAAAAATGTTCGTTTTTAAATACTCTCTAACGTTTGTTTGAATCAATTTTTAGAATTTTTTATTGTAACGGAACTATGTTCGGAAAAAATCCCAATTTTTTCCACAGAGAACCTCCCCCATTCCTTCACTTGCAGAAAAGGGGTTAATCTAGCAGTTTTCCCATTTTACATAGCGGAAAGTTTTATACAAAATACAAATTAATCACTCTTGAAAGCGAATTAAGCCGATTTTTGAAAATTATGTGACAATAGAAAATGTTTAAAAATAGCTCCTTTTTGCATGCTCCAGCTCCTCTCCCTCCCCCAACCTTCAATGAAAAAAAGTCATTGGAGTAAAAATGTTCGTCTTTTGATCCCCTATCACTATTGTTTCAAATTTTTCTCATAAGTGCCTTACCTGAGAATTAAATGTCGAAAAACCGAAATTTGCATGGATTTTAGGGCAGTTCAGGAATATTGAAATACATGTTTCTTACTAACTATACACGAAATTTTCGGTTTCTGCGAATCTTGATCGTGTTCAAGCCTAAAATGACTGCGCTATTATTTCTATTACAAAGTACACAATGACCTAGATTTTTCAGCGTTTATTGTAAATATACCTTGAAAAGTCATGTATCATATGAGGAAACTTAGTCTTGAGTTTATTTTCCCTTTCTTCATAAGCCTATGTAATTTATTATATATAGTTTGGTGGTGGAATCATAATCTTCAGATCTCTCTGATCTTACCATATAAATTACTCCACTACTCTTACATAACCCTCTCCTGTATTTTTCTGTTGTGCACTTCTGTCACTTCAATAAAAATTTATCTTCATGATAGAAAAAAAACCTATCTTTACGATTTTTACTATTCAAAATATGGATCTGGAAACTAGGTGCAGATACTCTTTTCGCGTTATATAGGTAGATGCTTTCTTTTGGAAACAATAATATTTTCTCTTGAGTACTTTTAAATATCATTCACATTATCTTTCAGATTTCTAAAAATCGTTATCTTTTAAAGATTTGCGTTGATATTCGCTCATTTCTCTATTTTATGCCACGAACATCCTTTACGAGTGGGTCAACTTCAATTTTGGTCTTTTTTACTGTATTTAAGCGAGGTTTCGATTAATTCCACTCGTATAGGATTCTAAAAATGGTGATAAAATCTTTTTCGTTTTTGCGATAATTACGTCAGATCAGTGATGAAAGAGAAAATATTCGAAGTGTCCTATTGTGATTTCATTAGAAGTATAAGATAAAAATGAATCTTATCAGTCTCACAGTTTTGTACATGTCCTAATGAATTATTTTTTTGTTTTGTTTTTCATTTTAATTTTTTTTTTTTTTTCATTTATATCAAAATGATGGTATTAATAGTTGATGTAATAGAAGTACGCTGAAAATTGTATATATTTTGGAATTTTCAGTCAGTTCTGAACTGTGGAGTTACATTTTGGGGGGGAGATCAGTCAACAATAGATCAACTTCTCCGACTTCAAAAACAAGCGGTAAGAATAATTTATCATATCAAGTGCGCACACTCGTGCATTGAAAATTTTCGTTTGTCGTGATTTTTGATTTTGTTGAATGGCCTTGTTTGGAAGAGAAAGCGAAGAGAAACAGGGTTTGCAAATGGTCGATATATATATTGTTTTGAAAATGAAAATCAGGGCTGTTTACAGTTAGTATAGTAGATTAAATTCTGCTGTTAGATCGAACTAGTTTGCTGATGAATGTAAACGGTTATTTCGTTATATAATTATTTTTAAACTATTGAATTTTATTCCTCCGATTACCGATCAGAAGTAATAAATTCATTATTTATTTTGCATGCAAATTTATCGTAAGGTATAGTAATGATAATATTATGGTGAAAATTAAGTTCAAAATGAAAAACGTTTGACAGTTAAAAGGGAACATAATTGTCATAACTTCGTATGTTTCAAATTTTTTACACAATTATACATACATTTAGGTGGTTGGTAAATAAATAGTAGAACATGCCTGTTAACTTGGTAGTTAGTAGAATTGTTGAGCTTTTGATTCGAGTATGTATTTGCGGATTGAAAACAATTTGCATGATTGATTGTTATCCGGTGATGGATTGTAAAAAAAAAAAAATCGTGAATTTTATCTAAAATATTTCGGTGTTTTTTTGCAGGCTATCCTGTTTCCGTATCAGGTATGTTAACGGTTCCTGTATCAGCATCGATGTATCAGACTGTAGTAGCCAATATTCAACAAATAAATAACGACGGTACCGTACAGGTATGAATTAAAGCGATATTTTAATTGATGCGCGTATTCAAAATTCGGTTATAAGATTGATGAATTTAATGAAATTTTTCGTTCAGGTCACGCCGATAGTACATGTTCCAAAAATCGAACCAGGCACGCCGAACGTTGATGGTAGTAATCTGAACGGTGGCGGAGGTGGTAACGGTGAAGTCGAAACGATTACCGTTGCTCCGCATCAAGTGATTACGATGGCCGGAAGTAACGGCGAACAGCAAGTTCTGCAAGTGATCTCAATTAAGGACGCGAATGCGCTCAAGGCTCTCACCGGCGTTTCGGTCAATAGTGAAATCAAAACTGATGAACCGCAGACTATAACACCCGATGCTCAGTAATAACGTATGTGAGTACATACTGTTTTTTCGTCGCGTGGAATCTTACTGTGTTGTTGTCTCGTTGTCATTGCAAAAGCTAGTCGATTAAAGATTTCTTTTCCTTTTTTTTTTCTTTCTTTTTTTTACGGCTTCGAATTAAGTATGTACTATTGTACTACGTATTTTTAACGTATTGTGTGTATATTTTTTCTCTTTATTCTTTTGAATTTCAATTTTTTTTCTTTATATTCGCGAACGCATTTATTGAAATAATGAAGTTGAAAATAGTTGTTTTGGAGGGTGGGAGATGACGTTTGTAACGATTTTATGTATGTGTGTGCATGTAACCAAAAAATGGGAAAAAAATTAGAAAGTCATTAGTTTTAAGTCGTTTTTATGTACTGTAAGAGTTCTCCTTTCCTCCCGCGTATTCTAAGAATAAGGTTTTATTTCGTTGTTAATCGTGCGAGAAACCATGGTACGGAAATAATCGTGCAATATGGATTAGTAAAAGAATGTTGTTTTCTTTTTTCTTTTTTTTTTACGTGTAATAGACGAGCATAAGGAGAGGAGGGGGAGGATCGTGTTGTAACTTCGCGCATTTTACATTTTTATTGTATTTGTGATTCGAGTTGAAATTAACGAATTTTTAAACTAATAAATTTTTTTCAAACTTTTTTATGCATTATGTATTTTTCGTAAATTATTCATAAATCGAAATGTTGTAAATTTTATTATTTTTCTCCTTCAATTTTTCCTCCTAAAAAAAAAAAAAAAAAAAAAAAAAAATACGTTAGAAGTTATCCAATTCATGTATATAGTTTCTTACTTCGTATCGTGGTAACATTTTTTTCATGTATGTTGTTAGTTTCAACCTAGTCATAAATTGTTCTAGAATTATTGTTAAGCCTAGTTAAGTAATTTTATGTAGTGTTATCGACCTTAGTATTTATTCCTTGATCGGAGAAGTCGATGTTGGCTAAAATGACCGTTATGAATTGTCTAAAAGGGTGCTCGTTTGTGTTTCCCTTATGGTTTCTTTGTCTTGTAGCATAATACTGTAAAGATGGTAATTTAAGCTGAATGAATTTCATTGCATGAATCTTTAAACCATTTTCTATTCATAAATTAGATACTGTATGGGACTGAGAAGGTGTTATAAAATGATAATATTGAAATTTTAGTCCACGGAATGATAATTTCGGCATCTGATTTGGTTTGCAAAAATATTAGACGTGGTTTTAGTTTTGGTTTCGGTCAATTTCGGACACGTTTTTTCGGTTTATTGCGCTGAAGTACAATATTAATGCTATCAATGCTTTAAGTATGCGTCATTTAAAAAAAAAATTTGTTTACATGCTAAAAAAATTCGATAATAATGAAAAGCGAACACTCAATTCTTTATTAATTTCGTCACTGCATTGGTTTTGCCAAAGATGTATTTTCCGTTTGCTCCTTTCAACAAGTAGTCTCCATTGACCATGTGAAATGATTGTTTAAAATGTTTGTAGAGAAGAGATGGGGTAAGCCACGTTATGATCTGTACTAGAGTAATTTGTTTCCCTCGTTTTCAAGATTTCTACACTAAATTCTGTGTTTGTTGATGTATTTTTATGGCGTGGATTTGATGGATGGATTTCATCGCATTCTGAAAAATATTTTTAATGAAATAAACATTTTCGCAGCCGATTCTAGTATCAGAATTATTTATTAGAATTAATTGATTTGGAAAATAATATGGAAATGCTTGGTATTTTTTTTTTAGCTCCGGTTTACGAACTACTTTTTTGGATCAGAAAGTACTGTTGAAGTCGAATCAAACTTTTTCTCTGATTTTGTTGATTCATTTTCAAAATGTGAGATTTTTTTTTAATGGGGGTGGGATATTGAACGTATTTGTCTGTCAACCAACGCTTTAGATGGGGTTACTTCAGCAGTGAAATTTTACTCAAAAATTATTAAAATACACGTATTTGCTTGTTACTGATTAATTTTGAGATACTATGACAAAGAATTATTTTAATTTTTTTTTTCAAAATTTTGTAATTCTCAATAAGAAAGCTATTTTGATGTGTCATTCAGTATGATGAGATTTCACTCTTTTGCATTTGAAAAAAAAAATTAGTTGTACTCCAGATCTCTACAGTTGATGATAGAAGATATTTACTTATTTTTGTTGCACAATCGCGTGTGGTTTTGGTCGTCACTTATTTCTTAGTAGCAAAAAATAAAGCTGTATTCAAATTTTACGGTCATCGCGCTGAGAACTGAATTGTTAATTGAAATCGTCGTAGATTTTTAAATGTACCTACCTAACTATCTTACCTACGTACCTAATCAAAACGATACGAACGCTTATTATAATGTTTACTGGAATCAAGTCGATCTCAAAATACTATATAAAAATACAACGTGTATAATTATTATCGCTTGTTAATTTTGACGTTATGCATCATCATATTTGTACTGAAACTACACTATTTACCTGTTTGCTTATTTATTTCTTTATTTCTATAGATATTTACTTTTTTTAATGCTGCAGGTATTTATAATTACTGGACATGTTGCAGTTTGTATTCAAGTTCCAACTTTTAAATGTAATTTTTTGTTTTCATGTTTCAATTATTCTAAACGTGCTGTTTTTAATACCAAATAACGTTATTTTGAGCCAGTTTTAGTGGTATTTGTTTACCTTTTTTTTGTTTTTTTTTTGTTTTTTTTTTAAACTATATTTGCTAAATGAAAAAGACTGGGTACCTGATTTTTAATATAGAACGTAGCGAATACTAGGTCGTAATTAGAGCAGGTTAATTGATGGTCGCGTAGGAATAGATTTTCTACACCTTTTGAAAATAATGTCTTGATTTTTTTTTTGTTGATTGGAATTTTTGTTGATGATCGCTTTTTATAAATATTAAAATATGAAAAAACACCATGTATAGAGTACAAAGGAAACGCAACGGATTACCGTTTATTTTCTTTCTTCTTTTTTTTTTTTTTTTTGTGTCGGTAAGAAATTGTTTTTTGTGCCATAGTTTATAAGAACTAATTGCATTAAGGTGTAAAAAAATATTTATATAGTACCGGGAAATTCATTTATATGTACGGCGTTGTTTGTGAAAGGAAGGTTTATTGGTTTTTAGCACGTTTGTTATTGATTTTTTTTCATTTTTTCCTACTTTTTTTTCTTTTTTCTTTATTTTTTTTTTCAAGGAGTTTTGTTATTGTAATTTGAATTTGTTTGAGTTGAACTTAATTAAATTGTCAAGAAAGTTTGAATTCATATGTAATATTTAGTCTTTTTTATTTTAATTGTTGTATGTCGTGTGTTTACAATAAAAAATATTATAATTTTATAAATTAAATTCGTATCGTTTTTTTGAACGGATACACTTACCAACGTACTTATGTAGGTGATAACGAAAAAAAAAAATCGGTCTGGGAATCGATATTGGCCTAGTTCACATTGATCATTGCAGCGGTAGAATAACAGATTATGATGATTCGATTTTATGGAATAGTACCTATTGTACCTATTACAATACTTATCTCTATTTTGTTTCTTGAAAAAAACATTATAAAAATAGTTCTATAATTATCTATTTTCATTTGAAAGAAAAATGAATAAATCATTGCTGATAATTAAATTTTGTCTCAGTTCTAATAATGTTGTGATGTAGTTTATTCGTGGATTGCAGTGCAGCATTTTTTTTTTTTTTTTTTTTTTTTTTTTTATTTTTTTTTTTTTTTTTT
>FIZR01010651.1:0-21051 GCA_900060175.1 Ferrisia virgata | reverse complement strand
AAACCTTAAACATCTCAGAAAACATCCACTCCATTTCAGATTCCTCCACAGTCATGCAAAAAATCCTCCTTTTAATAAAAGAACTTGACCTCCAACACCAAATTCAAGTCCTAACCTTTCTACCCCTTTTAAACACTGGGTGTAAAAATCTTAGCAGTTATAAACGCCCAAGATTAAAAAAAAAACATTAATAATAGAAAATTTTATGGGTTATAGAGCGGAGCCACATTAAACTGCGGGATTTATTATTTCCGGAATTGAGAGACCAGAGCGATACGAGACAAAACACTCAAAACTCGAATCTGAAAATAGCTGAGTAGGAATCTTCTGAACAAAATATCGAACTGGATTGTAGCACCTAATCAACCTATAGGTAAAAATTTTGAATACACAAAGTAATATGAAATACTCGAATAATCCATAATAGTTATCCATTACAGATGAAATTTCAAATTTTTAAAATCAGTTTTCGATAGTTACTCGCACATAAAATGAACAGAACATTCTAAAAAAATTTTTTGATGCGAAGTTCCAACTTGACATTTGGCATTAAGTATTTTAACCGACTACTGTCCCACAAAAAAAGTATGGAGTAAAACAGTGTTCCAAGCAAAACTGTCGCTTAAGGGTGACCCACAGACTAGACCCAGCTTTCAGAAAAAAAATTCTAGCTGCTTTCCTCCCCTTCCCCCGTTTCCCAATTTATGTATAAAAACTATATTTACCTTAGATTCGAAATCAGAACCCATCGTAAGATTTCATTTTTCTTCATAAAACTTCGTACAATGCTTCTTTCGATGCTTGAAAAAGCAATTTTTCAAAATTTTTGTTCTCGTTTCGCTCAGAAATATATCGAGTGTTCCGCGTTAACCTTGACACCCTTATAGCAGTGATAGGTCAACTCATGAAACTTACACGTATACTGGTTAGTATACCGAAAAAATCGAAGGGGCGGAGACACGATATTTTCAAAATTTCATTTCCACCCAGAAACTTTAAAGATTTTTTCCCAATGAAGAAAAAAACTGATAAATTTCAAAATTTTACATTTTTTTTCTTCATTGTGAAGCAACTTTTACGGTGGGGGGGGGGCTGCACTGCTACTCATCTTAAAAATTTTTAGTGGCGAGCATAAAATAACTTTTTCAGAAGTTATTCACAAAAAACTGAAAAAATTGAAAATGCCCAACTAGATTCTTTCATACGTAAATTGACACAGCGCGCAAACCACTTCATCCCCACTCTTGAATCTTTTTACTGCAGTCGCTCACCTATATTACTTGGCTTCTGGCGCAATTCTTTTGTTTCCCTCGCATTTTTACGTTAAAAATTACAATTTTATTTCTATTTTTGTCTAAAAATTACTAAATATTTTTTTTCTTCAATTGATATTTTTTAATTTTTTGTCATGTTTTTTTTTTTTATTCATTTTTTCACATTTTACGATCCACTTTACTCCCACTCTTGATTTTTATACCATGCATATTCGAGAAAATATGCTATGTTTTAAAGCAAAATGCAAATTCTTTTCACCATAATTTTTTTTGCGACTTTTCAAAGCAAGTGACAAGTTTGGGTGAAAATGAAATTTTAAAAATAGCCAATCTCAGTCCCTTTGATTTTTTGAGTATGCTAATTATGATACATGTAAGTGTAAGGAGTTGACCTATCACTGGTATAAGGGTGGTCAGGTTAATGCGGAACACTTGGTATGTATCGTGGTCCATCTTCATCACTGGGAGAAAATTTGGATCTCGTCTAATTTGAAAAATTCCTCCTTAAAAACTAAATTAAACTCGTGGTCTGTTTTGAGCTCCAACCCCCCTTCCCACCCCCTTGCAATAATTTTCAATCCTAGCGACGCTTTTGGTTCCAGGGTATCAGGTCAAAATCTCACCTTCAAATTTATCCATTGATGGTACATAAGTGGGAAATGTTATAGCCCAGGATTTTATTTGTCGAAGTAAATTTTTCAATTATTCACGAATTTTTGAACATTTTGATGAAAACTGCGATTTTTATAAACCGTGTAAAAATCGTACTTACATCATTTTATAGCTCATAAGTAAAGTATTGATAAGCTGCGTAAACGGTTTTAAACATTTGTTTTAATTTTTCTTATCATTGCGGAATTTTTCAAATTTAGATTTAAATTAAATATCTCAAAAAAAAAAAAAAAAAACACGCAGTAAAATAGTTTTCCCCGATATTTATATCGAATGATGATATCACCTCAAAATAATGTGTCAATTGATAATACATACATCATTCGAAAAGGTTATACCAAATTTTTTACAAATTTGTAAGCATTACTACATGATTGATTATGTTTGTTCAAAAATTCGACAAAATTCGAAAACCTAGCTTCAACAGTTAAAATGAAGAGAATTAAAGGTGGGGGAGGGGATAATCAGTTTTTTTTTTCAAAAAAAAAAAGTTAATATACTCGAAGATAAAATTTATTCATTTATTTTCTATGCGATGACCTCAAATTTTCCATGAGTGGTGGGGTAGGTCATAAATTTTTTTTTTAAAGTGTATTCGGTATAAATTGTTAGTTTCTTCAGATTTCAAGCTTCAAAAAGAGAATAGTTCAAGTTTAATGGAGAAAAGTGAAACTTTTCAAGGTAAATATATCATACATACAAATTATTTCCAATTTTACTGTCCTTTTTTCCTCTTCCGGCTACTTCTCGGATTTTTAATAATTTAACAAAATTACTATTTAAGAAATTGAAAAAAAAAAAAAACAGGAAACAAATATCTTTTTAAGAAAATTAAAATTTTGAAGGTAAACAAAAGTAAACATTTTTGAAGTAAAAATGAACCGTAAAATTTTAAGTTAGGAGGGGGGGACGAGAAAAAGATCAAAATTTTTTCAGGTCACCCCTCAGCATCGCTTTTGGAAAATACTATGCGCATAACGAGGTGTAATTTTTTCAAGAATACAAACATAAAGTTGAAATTTTACGTACATCATTATCTTCTTCATTTTGTTTTCATGCATGAAAAAGTCGAATCGATACTTTTAGTGTAATGAAATGTACCTATAGGGATAAGCAAACTATGATATTTTATACTTTTCAAAAAAAAAACAACACACAAGATTATTGCTTGCATAATCCGAAATAAATATCAATCAGCTATCAACAATGGCAAAACGGAGAAGTACTTTTAGTCGATAAAACTCTTTCGATTTTCAACACATGTCAAACAGATCAAACAATTCTTTTTCTTTTGAGAGAGAAAAATAAATAAAAGGTACAGAGGAGAAAAACACTGTAACAAAATAGATACAGGGTTTGATATAGCACTTCGATAGAAAATATACGTAGAAAAAAATTTACTTAAAATATTACGTATTCTCGAAGGACAACGAGTAGCTAATTTTCTTAACAGCATTACCGACACAAACGAGAAGCTTCTTCACAAAGATCGCATTACAGATTATGGTACGTGGTTCTTTGAAATTATAGAACTACCACTTCAAAGCTCTCTTTTCACCAAAGTCAATTGAGTACCATTGAAAGAATAAATAGGTAAGCTTTTAATCGTATCATCACCACGAAAAATATCCAAAGCTATGCTAACAACTGAACGAAAAATTTCACAAAAAAAAAAAATAAATAAATAATAAAAATACACAATATTTAAAAAATACCTATACTCGGTTATTTTTGTGAGCCAAACTTCAAAATAATAACTCACATAATAAAAACGCAAAAACAAAAAAAAAAAAAAAAAAAAAAAACCCAAAAAAAAAAAACCAAAAAAAAAAAAAAAAAAAAAAAAAAACAAGTAACGACGATAAATTTTCAATACACCGTCGTTATCAAAAATACAAAAATTGATAAAAATTAAAAATCACCAAACATGCAAAACATTTGGTGATATTCATACCTTTCATCTTGTTTAGAATCGTTATCACAACCAGGTTGGTTAGTTTCTTTGGATGACGTAGCCGCTGGTTCGCTTTCTTTGATCGAGGACCACTTCAATATTCGCATCATATTGGAATAATTTAATTTTCAACTCGTATACGAATCGTTTATTGGGCACGACGAAACGCGAACAACGTCATACCGACGTAAAATAATCGCCAAATGAGAGTGAAATTATGTTGATATCAACGCGGTGACGCTGAATTGCACGCTATAACACCGACTCGACTGTCACTACGATCACTAGATAGGTAGATAGGTAGGTAGGTAGGTAGATCGGTAAGCAAGTAAGGTAGAAGGCACACTAAATAAGTATTTCGTGTATTCGCGTATTACACGCTTCGAACATGGTCGTTTGGCATCGTAGTTGTAACAGCTAGCTCAGCACAATACGGACCACTCTTTAATAGAACCATACCAAATAAACATCATCATCGATGTAATTTTGTACAGCACCATAACATCGAAGCGATTTATTTTTCACCATTTAAACGCGCATACATCAGCTTCGATTTATGATAACGAAATTAAAAACATTCAGCGCAGCGCAGCACAGCACATCTGAACACCTTTCTCTCGTCCTAGAGCAAGTTAGTACATCTACATACATAAATAATTTGCGCCGCGCCGTTACGGCCAGCAAAATATGTACCAAAAAGACGATGCGGGACGCATAGACGTCGATATTTTCCCAACAAGTTTCCAAGTTGTAAAAGTTTACGCTTATGATGCGAGTATAAGGAAAAATAGAACGTAGTAGTAGTATATGTACATGGGCATAGCTGTAGGTACACTATTTGCAACCAGCACCCTTTTCATTCCGTATACTACTACATCACATACCAACACAAGGGCAGAAAATTTTTCGTACCCACCACCACCAGCACCACCACCGCAGCCACCGCATTGGAATGAGGCAAACATAATACTGTAGGATTTACGAGGCAATTTCAAGGATTTAAAACCTATTACAGTATCAGCGTCGTTCGTCGGAAGCTTTACGCATGCTACGTACAAAATCCAACAGATTTTCGTCTAAAGTATAGCACCCTTTGAACGCCCCCGCGTATATATACTAATACTAATACTTATATACGCGTAGCATTTATTTTCTTCCTAACAGGCACACGAATGAAACGAAAAAATTACCTCTAAAATATCTCGCACAATAAAGTCGGTCTTACAAACAAACCCCTAAACGTAACTAACTCGTCGTAACTACATCATTGCGAACAAAAATGATGAAAGCTTCGACTCGACGTATGTACATCTTTAATGCACCTAAGATATACTTATACTTATATTTTGTATTTGTACAATAAACTCTTATAAGTGTAATTTTTCGCGAGAGAAAATAAATTCAAAATATCATTTTACGTACTTAGCCGAAGCGTATACTCTTGAGTAATATGTGCTATATTTTCTCGAAGCTCGTATTATTAAGTAAGTACATACATAAAAGCGATATAATCGTATTATTTATTCTTTTTTTTTCTCGCGCTGTAAACATCTTTACGAAGCTATTTTCTCATCAAATTGGCAATACATAAACTAAGTTTCGTTTGAAGTATCGTCGTATAAAATCCAGTCATATTAAAATGAGAAATAGCCTAATACCGTATACATAAACGAAAGCACGATAAAAAGCCCAACGTGAGATAATAATATCAACTTCAAAAAGAATGTCAATTTTACCATCCGCCTATCACATGCTGTTAGGACCGTAATTCGAAAATGAAATACCGATATGAAAACGAACGTTATCTAACAAAGCCTGCTTTATTATCAACTACCATATCTTCATATACACTATACAGGATGTTTCAGGGTAGAAGTAAGAGATTTCAGCCAGTGACTAGGCAAAACATACCGCGAGTCCATGTACACGTATATGTATGTTTGCCGAGCCCTCTAAACCGCAGGGGCTAAGTTACTCTAATTCAAACCAATTTTTTTTTCAATTTCGTCCAAGTTTTTCAAACGAGTGTAACTCGAGAACTAAATTAGATAGCGATTTGGAAGTTACTCGAGGAGAAAGAATTTCATCTAGATTACCACGAGGTAGTTGGTTCTTGTAATAGAAACGCGGGGAAGCAAGCAGTCGGTGAAATAATGAGAAAAACGTGCACCAAAACACTCATGATTTTTGTTGAATTGGTCAAAAATTTGTTCACACCACACATCAATTAAATTGATGTTATTGGGAGGAAAAAGTTTGTTCTTTTCAATGCCGTAAACCTCATTTCTCAATCTCACTCGAATGAATAAATTATGAGCATTTGAATTGCAAAAAATAGGAATAAAATTTCGAGAAAACTCAATTTCTTATTATTTTTGAGATTTCAAATGCTCATAATTTTTCATCGGATTGAGATGGAAAAAATGGCGTTTGTAGCACTGAAAAGAGCAAACATTCATCTTTCAATAATATCAATTCAATTTACGCGTTATGAGAACAAATTTTTAAATGATTCGACAAAATTATAAAAAATTGAAGGTTTCAGTGCAGGTTTTTTACATTATTTCAGCAACTACTTGTTTCACTCCGCTGATGAAATTCTCTTTCTCATCGAATAAAAATTTCAAATCTCTACCAATTTTGGTTCACGAGCCGCACTCGTTTGAAAAACTTATACGAAATTGGGTTAAACATTTTTTTGAATCAGAGTAGATCAGCTCCTGCAGCTCAAAGGATAGGCAAACATACATACACAGACTCGGTATGTGTTACCGAGTCACTGGCTGAAAACCCTTACTTCTACGTTGAAACATCCTATCCTGATTTTCCACTATCAATGTATGGCATACAGTGCAGAAAGGATGTCGGCGAGGGGAGGGTATCAACAAGATCTGTTTCATCATCCTAAAACACCGTTGAGGCCGTTTCTTCGGATGACAGATATTAATTCTTTTTATACAACTTTTTAAACCTCGAAGACTAAAATCAATTACGCTGCTCGGTATCGACCAAAGTCGTTTAAATTTAATCAATAGATTTTGAAACACCAAGTTGCCTCTTGGCAGGTAACAATGGAAAGTGAACTGCATAAAATTTTGGTAAACAGTTACTCGCCTCAATCTCGCTGGAGAGTACTGACATTTGATCCCAAAAATTACTAAATTTTTCCTGCAATCCGATTGGTTTAGGTCAATTGAAGTCGTGCAATTAAAATGCAGGAAAAATTAGGTATCTGTGACCACCATAAGTAAGTCAACTTGGTGTTTCAGTGTGTATAAGGTTTTCAAATAGTGGGGTAAAAATTAGTCTATTACGTAAATTACTAGAAATGTGGAGGGTTTTTTCTTTTTGACCTCGAAAAAAGTCGGTTCCATTACGTTATGAGGGGTCAATACGTGGTATGTAGATTCAGCAGGTTTTCATCTAGTCCAGTGAAGATTTCCACACTACTTTTTCAAGGTTATGAGGAAATGCGATGGAACTAAAAAGTTAGATCTACGAACCTAATCTCAACCCCTTAGTTCAATTTCGAGTGGAGATACGTGTGCCACAAACATGTAAAATGAGAAAAATCGACCACAGAACTACATTTTGGCGGCTGCAAGGAAGTAGGATGTGGTTGAAAAATTTTAATCCCCAGAAAAGCACATTCACGACCTCTTAATACATCTACGAACCTAATTTAAACCTCTTAGCTCAATTTGGAGGTAGATATAGGTGGAACATACTTTTTTAAGGTCAAAAAGGGGGGACACTCTACATATCCTCCTCCTAATTGACCTACGAGGCTGATTTTTGGATATATTACACAAGTTTGGATTCTCTATCGATTGATATAGAAACGAACAATTTTTGTCATTTTAGCCTCTCAGAACCCTGTCTTCCAAATTTTGGCATGAATAATTTTTGATCCCAAGTAATTTTCCACCCAAAAATATCAAATCTGTCGCCAATTTAAGCCTACTACCCAAATTTGATCAATTTTGGTCGGTATCGAGCTGAACAAACAATTTTTAGTTTCAGGAGGGAAAATGAGAAAATGAAAAAAATAAGCGGGACGCTTTGGCCAAAAAATGGTCTTAACGCCCTTCTAGGACTTCAAAACGAGTTCATGGACAATGTGACAGGAATAATGCATCAGAAAAACAACCTACACATGTGAGCAATAATTAACCAAAAAAATGAGGAAAAAATCACTGTTTCAAAAAGTCGAAACTTCCAAGAAGCACATCTTATACACCTCCCTGAACTAAATAGCCCCGGAGAATCAGTATTTTTGCTCTCAAAAAATGGTACCTTTGAGATTTATGCTGGAAAATGTTTAGAAGGATGTCAATATAAGCACCATCTAAAACTCACAACCCCTACTCCTCTTGTGACCTGTAGGGGGGGAGTGAAAAGCGCTTTATTAATAATCTAATTTTGCAATCGCTTTATCCCTGTGCTGCATGGTTCTTAAATTGTGCAGAGCAGAAGTCAAATTTTGCGACATGTTTCACCCTCTCTTCGCCCTCAAGGTCGCAAGTAGTAGGGGTTGTAGGTTTTAGGCGGTGCTTACTGACACTCTTCTAAACATTTTCCAGCAAAAATCTCGAAGGTATCATTTTTTGCAATCAAACATCACTTTTTTTAGCTAATTCTTCTATGCTAACGTAGATGACCGATAGAAACAAAAAAGACTACAAAAATGTCGAACAATCGGTTTTCTGAACCTTTAAAGGAAGGGAGTGATTTAGGCTTAACTCCCCCGATTTAGGCTTAACCCCCCCCCCCCCGGGACATGGATAGTCATATTGCTTGTATATCAAGTTTCAACGTTATAGGTTGTTTAGTACGACTTGTTAAGTTGAGCAAATGTCAAGAAGGTAGTAAAGTTAGACAAATAACCAGATACACCGAATAAAAACCGGATAATAACCTGTTATGATAAAAAACATTCTTGTGATTGGTTATTTTTACCACCAACCAATCAGGTGAAAGCAAAACAAAGATTCACATAAAGAACGAAAAATGAAAAGATCAAAATAGGTCGTGTCAAACGGGCAAAATCATTCATAATAAAAGCTTCCAATTCTCAAGCTAAGCGGTTAGACGAAATAGCAAATGGAATTCGGATAACCGGTTATTGGTTCAACTGTAGAAGGTAGAGGAGAGCGAATTTCTAGGGTTCTAATCAACACGATGGGTAGATTTTTGAACTTGTTGTACATTTTTCAATTTTCTTACAACCGGATATTAAAAAAAAATTATAATTTTTCAAATTTCACCTCTTACCATCTCCCCTTCAAATCCTCACCTCAGATCATTAAAAACTTCAATGACATAAATCCATCGTCAAACCAAGCCTACTCAGTATAACGAAAACGGAGTACATATTGTCGACCACTTCATATGATAAAATTAATTTCAATACGAATTGCTAAATAGAAAATGGTAACGTTTGGTTAAAACACATACTAACAAGTAAGAATAAAACGAATGCTGAGACAGCAACTTTCACTCTATTCCAAATACCCAGCAGTGTCGAATTATTTACATTTCTAGTTGAAATCCTTCTATATGAATATTAAATATACGCGAATAAAGTTGCACATCACGTTTGAAAAATTTAGCCAAAAATATACGACAGCTTAATTGATGGTTAGTTTTGTCCTCGAAAGAAGAAATTTAGGTGGTAAAATTTTAATAGAAAACTTCGCCATAAAAAATCTATCACGAAATTTTAAATTAAAGATGGAATATTAGCGTGTTTTCTTGGTAAGTGTACTGAAGTGCTGGATGAATAAAAGTAAAAAGAATTTGGTGTTTTGAAAAAAAACATAGATAACAAGTAAATGTCTTAAGCGTTGCGAATTTACGAAAATATCTCTAAATCAACAATAAGTAAATATTAGTCTACGACGCGACGCTTCAAATAATACCTCAAAAATAGCTCTTCCATCATTTATTCAAGAATAAATCGTTTCCTCTTTCCACTTGCTGTAGATACGAGTATATATATATATTTTCGAAATACATTTTTTTAATAATTTGAGGAAATATATGGTGAGAGCAGCCGACGACATTTTATGCATTCCAGACTCGAGTCCATTTATGTAGTTTATAGGCTTACTAAGCATAGAAAAGCGCTTAAAATGATGGCGGAAAAATACGAGCGTAGAATATATAAATATATATACGGTTTCGTAGACATAAGTGCATGAAATGGAATTCTTGGAACCGATTTTATACTCCTATGCTCGCTTTCCGCCTTCCAATACAAGTTTATACTAATAAATTTTAGCCTACAGGATATTTTCTTTTTAGCCAAATTGAATATGTACTTTCGACTGAAAGCATACCAGAATAGAATAAAATTCGAATTCTACACCAAAATGTACACAAACGAGTTAGTTGACTACTTTTTATTAATACGTACAATAGTAATTCAGATTATAAAAAAAAAAAAAATTTTAACGCATGCAGGCAGAATCAATCAAAACGATTTCAACATTTGAATTTGAAAATTCAATAGAATCAAGCAAACCAGAAGAAAAACTACTTCAAACTACCTACGCTTTAATAACGAATAAACGATAAATAAATATCTGAAAACATTTCGTGCACGCTACACCGCACCCACTACTTCATTAAGAATTTATACCTTTGAGACCTATTACTTCTTAAACTTCACATCGAACTTGGAAACACGTCTCTACCTAAACGGAAATAGCCTGATCGATACGTGCGGACCTCTAAAAACACCACAACCTTAAAAAGTTAAACCCTTTTATCGCGATAAGAAAAGGTTAACGAGTAGTTTTCAAAACTTTACTCTCGAGTATTTCGACCTTAAATCTAAAAACAAAGCATATCAAAGGCCTATATCATGTGAATTACAGTAACGTATCATTTTTGTTGTTGTTGTTGTTGAGAAAAAATACAAGCAAAGTCATACCAAGTACGTGTAAGTATTTGGAAAAAGTTTTTTTTACATATTTTTCTTTCAAAACTCGACGAAATAACTACGATAAATAATTGAACATCTAATTTCTTCCATCTAAAATTCATAAATTTTTTACCCCCTCCCCCCTCCATCATCACCGCGCCAAAGATTAAATAGGCCTAATTTTTAAATTAAAAATTCGCAGTTTAAGGTGACGACGACATTTGCACACGAGTGAAAATACAGTAAGCTACCTCTGACCATGAACTTTGAAAATTTTATTTTTCATTTTTTTTCTTCAATATGAAATTGATACCTATCTAAAATTTCAACATAAACGCACAAAAATATCCGGAGGAAAAAATTTCGTTACTTTATTGGTGAAAATTTTAGAACCCCGATGGCATAATTTTTTCTATGTTTTATCCGCTCTGTTAGAGGACGGTAGGGAAAGGGCGGGGGACAATAACACTATACGTATTGCAAAAGTAAGAAATGTAATTTTGTGACATTGTTTTCTCTTCGAGTTGCTTCAAGAAGAAGTAGATTAGCAAAACTTCGAATGTTTTTTCAGTTTGATTATTTACCAACCTACTACTCGCATAGAAGAAGAGCAATTATTCATTTTCAGAGTAACGATATAATTCTTCAATGCATTATGACAAAGTAAATTTCCTTTCGGGAGCGACATCTTGCGAAAATTTTTACATCTTGGAAACTTCTACTTCACTATTCGTAAATCTAATTCTCCCATACACTTATTGGTAATCGGTTAAACAGCATAATTACCAATAATTTAGCGAATAAAAAGAATAACATTTTCATTCTTTTGTACGTAATATCGAAAAATTTTTACAAAAACGTAGGTCAAATGTAAACACCAGTAATACGATAATGCCATCTCGAGCATTTCAAAATACACCGAAAATTTTGACCTGGCAATATACAACAGAAATTAGCTTAAATTGGCAAACCACGAAAAAGTCTACCATTTAAGCGTAATTTCCTGCTCCTCGAAAACCAAATATTGAGATTTTAAACGCTTTGGTAAGAAGCGTCAGTATACAGGTCGAACTTTGTAAACATTGAAACGTTAAAACAACAGTTCAGCCATTTAAAATGGGTAAATTGTCTTAAAAAAAAAAAAAAATAACAAACTAGAGAAAAACAGTTAAAACAAACCTCAAACAAATATGAAAATGTAAGTGGTAGGGGAATAAGCAATAAACTGTTTAATTCACCAATTACCAATAATTATATACTCGTTGGTACGTTTTTAGGAAATCAGTTATTCATAATACATACACGTTGTATGTATGTACGAATCAAACTCTCACGTAATTATCGCCGCAAATACCACCGATTATGAATTGATAACAAGTATACGATCGTATAAAATACCAAGCACTGAACGCTAATTCGCAAACCGACATAAAAAGTTACTCGTTGAAAAATCAAAACAAAAGCGATCAATAAACCTGAACCAACTCGAGCGCGAACTTTAGAAAAACTGAAAATTCAACTCGCGATACGTTAAAGCTCATGCGTGCAACTTGTGTGACCCTGATTAAAGGAACAATTGCAGGAAACTGAGATTTCCACTGTTGGTAATTTCTGCTATATAAAAGATAGCTAAATATTATGCATTTGTTTATAATGCATTTCACATACTGTACATACGGTATGGTACGTTAAGCTATAACTTAGAAGAGTAATTGTACGCTTTGTATTAAATTGTATTTGTATTCATGCGGTTGTTACCACTGCATACAAGGTCGTGCACATTTTACTCAGTAAACAGCTGTAGGTAATACTACGTATTGACTTTATCGTATTTTACGTATAAAATGTTTTTACGAATCTTCGTCTCCGTCGTCAAGTTGCACTTATGTGTACGAGAAATGCAAAATTTCAGAGCTCGTTTATGTTTTATATAGTCTCGATGCAGGTATCATCAGGCATAAGAACACGCGGATACTTGATTCAAGAGTAGACATTATTACTATAAAAACACACTTAATAGATGTATAATTTCATCTTAATAGGTAATTCATGTCAGACGTCAGCTGATCGAGATTCATCTCGTTTATTTTGTCCTTCCTTCCTTTTCGGTACGCCTAAAATTGCCTACTACTATTGTAACGTTCTATCTACACGACTAATTTCATCAAAGTAACAATCAAAATATAGCTCTTTGACATTTATTATTTTCCCTACTACGATCTCTCTTAAATGTATCTCATACTCGTATGAAATACTTAAACGGGGGAATATTTTTACAGTATCCGTACTCTTTTCATCAACTATTTATAAATAGGTAAGTTACCTACTTTAAATAGAAAATGTAATCTCGCTACCAATCTATACGACCTTCGTTTGTATTTGTGATAAATATATCTTAAGCGGCCCTTTACAATTTAGAAATACAAGTATAATCGGTACGTATTATATTTGAACTCGTATGCTCAACAAATCGCAAAGCAGTGTTCCCCCATAGGGTAGGCCGAATTTTGCTTTTTTTGGAAATCTCCATCCAAACGACGGCGTCACAATAGTTGCGAAATGACCTCTCAGCACGTAGTAAAAATTTCAGCTCCCTAACTAAATTTTTTAAACGCACAAAACACGCTTGAAGTTCAAAAATTTTCTCCAAAAATGGAATTATTAATTATATACCTTGAACTGGAAATGATCAATGCTAGAAAATTTTTGCCATTACTCCCTTTTTCAAGGCTGATTTTCTGCTAACCCTCGAAGGAAATTCTTTTTAATAAATGCCCACCTGAAACGGATTTATCGCATCGATATTCAGACGATTAAGCTGAAAATTGCAATTTTAACCCTCATATACGATTTTTCAAGGGTGCTTAGAGAATAGTTTTTTCGAAAAATTTTTCACATCGTTAAGCATTTTTTTCACCAAATTCTCAGTAAAATACGCCGAGGAACGCTCAACTTTGTTCATTTAAAATCTCATTTCCTCACTTATGCACTTTTCGGGGGGAGGGGGGAGTAAACGGTTCAAAAAAATTAAAAATAAAATAAAAAATCACCTTTGAGAGTCTAATAGATGAAATGTGTATCCGTCGTGATGGAACTTTTTTTTTGAAAAATAATTTTCTCAAATTTTAACAAATTAAAAAATAACTTTTTTGATTGACTCTGAAAAATCTTCTGCGAGGGTTAAAATTAAAATATTACGCTTATTCATCTAAAATTGATGTCCTAAATTTATTTCAGGGGAGGGGAGGTATCTCAAAAAAATTTCGTTCGTGATTTTTCAAAAAATTGTAAAAAAACACAAAAAATAACATTTAAAAAAAAAACTCTTGGAAAAAAAGAAAATGCCAAAAATTTCCCAACAATGAGTATTTTGAGGCCAAACAGGCGTAAAAATGTCATTTTTGGAAAACATTCTCAAAAAAATTTTTTATTCAATTTTTGAATTTTAAGTGAGTTTTGCAAGTTTGAAAAATTGTTTGAGGGGGCTGATATTTTTACCATAGCCTTGTAAGGTCATTTTGCACCTATTGTGTGTGACCCAACCGTTTGCAGATTTCCAAAAAAAATAAACTTCAGCCTACCCCAGTGTTTAATTATTAAAAGAGAAGGTGTGCATTAAGGCTGATCGAATTATACTTTTTTGAAAATCGGTAAACGGAAGAGTCACAATAGTTGCAAAATGACCATAAGAAGATATGGTGACTGAATTTCTTCAACTCGTAAAACTGACTCAAAGTTCAAAAATTTTCAAAAATTATCAAAAAATAGAAATCATTTTTTTGAAAATTAAAAAAAAAATGGAATTATTACACATATATTAATCCAAAATTATCACTGAGGGCAACTTTTTGCCATTATTCCTTTTTTCGGGAGTTTTTGAAAAATGCTACTTTTTGCTTTTTTTCACGAGTTTCTTAAAAACTATGAAAGAATTTTTTTTTCAGAAAAGCACTCTTGAAGTGGATATAGGACATCAGATTTTGAAATTTCAATGCAATATTTCAGTTTTACATTGAAAAAATGCATTTTTTTAAAAAAGGTTACCACAAGGAATACATGTATTTCATCTATTTTAGACCCTCATAAGCAATTTTATTTAAAAAAATTTTTTAACCATTTGAATGGTACAGTTAGGTATTAAGAGTAGGGACAGGGACACCTATTAAGAATCCTTGAAAAAGGTACAAGCGGTTAAAATCGATCTTGAATGGACAACGGTAAGTGTATTTGGCTCAATTCACTATTATTGTGATCCCACCGCTTGCAGATTTATAAAAAAAAGCAAAATTCAGCCCACCCTAATTAGATTATGGGCTTAAATGAACGTGGTACAAATTTTAGGCATTTAGTGTAAACATAAATTTTACTCCGACACGTTAATGGTTTAAACCTTAAAAAAAAATTATAAAAAAAAAATTTTTTTAATTTCATTTGAAATAGCCATAATACGATTATTTTTAATCAAAAAAGGCATATAAGGTAAATTTTGAAGACAACTACATGAAAAGTATTACTTTTTCTGTGGTGGTATTAGAGTATTTTTCGAAAAAAAAAATAAAATAAAATAATGAACAGTTAAAAAAAAATGCCGGAAACTTAGGAAAAAATTCCAAAAAATAAATACAAAAAGGATATTTTGAGAAGCCTTGAACTGGAAAGCTGCAGATGAAAAATCACCCCAGCAGCTATAGATACGTTGTAGTATGGATAATTTCACCACTTTTCGTAAGAAATTTACTAAAAAAAAAAAAAAAAAAAAATCGATTTTTCATCAGTTTTTTTTATTTTTGGAAAATACCGGAATACTAATCACACGAAAATTTTATTCTTTTTCTATGGTCTCAAAAGGAAGGTTCAGATGATCTTTGTGGTTAGAAATATTCGTATTATTTTATTCTAATTTTCTGGATCTCTTTTAAATTTTTAAACTATCGAAGCTCTAGGGTGAAATTTCTGCGAAGGTTAGCGGGCTATAATTTTTACCACGCTCCTTCGAAGCCATTTTGCAACTATTGCGTCTATGTAGGAGAGCACACTGAAAAATATTTTATAAAAAAAAATTTTTTAATGCCTTTAAAAATTTGAATCTCCAACCATAGACAAGGTATAGGGTTGATTATTCACTTTTATCGCAATAAAAATAGGAACTTATTTTTTTTTATTTTTTTTTTTTTTTCAACAAGTGAAATGGAAAAAAAAAGATTTAAACGCGACTTCATTTGAATTAAAATCAAACTTGAATCCGTTATCAATTAACCAATACGTAAAGCTATACTTAAATAAAATTATCAACAACATAAAGGTATTTAGCCGATCTAATATTCAATTTCAATTGATAGAAGTTGTAGTGCCACACTTTTCGAAATTCAAGCACGTGAGGATTAGTATAGTCTTATTTATGACTCACTAGGAGAAAAAAAAATGTAATTTCCACTCGAGCCGATAAATTTCGACTAATTTTGCACGTAAGACTCGCACTTTAGTTCACATGGGATTTAATATAAGATATCGTGACAAAAATTACAAAAATTCAATTTTGTACAAATTTTTTTCATGTTGGCTATATCGATTTTAAACCCTGAAAATTGCGAACTTATTTAAGCGACTCTAATACTTCGGAAAGTCTACTTCAAAATCAGAATTTTCCAAGAATTTTTACCAAAAATTAATAAAGAAAACAAAACTTTCTTAAAACAGATGCTTATGAGATTTAAAATTCAATGGAGCTAAATAAATTTATTAAATATGTGTAAGCTTTAAAATGAAAAATATCGACAAAGTAATAATTGGCTCAATACTGAATAATCATCGACTTTACTGTTACGAATTAATTATTTAGGTCAAGTTCCGTAAAATATTCGTAAAATCACAATACAGGGCATCGTATAAAAATTTTCGAAATTTTCCGCAATCTTTTTATTTTCACTTGGATGCTGTTTTTCCATAAAAAAAATTCCAATGATTTTTTGTGAAATATATGTAACTAAGATTCCAGAGAAGGATTGGGGAGGGGGAGATGTTGTGGAAAATTTTCTAAATTTTTTATTAAAGGTCATCGTATTGTAACCATAATTATTATCGCCAAACATAAAATTGTAGATTACAGCCAGTGCAATAAAGGCCTCTAATGAACGTTTTTGTGTTCAGACCTACGTCTCATATACTTGCTATAAAAAAAATACATAAAAAATAATTTCAAACATTGCTGTTACAAAATTCTGCACAAAATTTCTTCAATGTATCATTAAAGGACTGAAAATTTATTTTACTACTTTTCAAATCCATTTTCACTAAACCTTAAGGAGATAGGAAAGTGTAGAGGCACAATGTATTCTTCAGCAGATCACACAACCCAACTGTGCCTATGGAATTATAACACGTCACACATTTTACGCGTCAAGTTATAAATATAAGAATAAAATGCAAATTTAACATATTTCACAATATCAAAAAATTTTATAACTAAATTTCATACCAATGTATTAGTTAAGTGAAGTGAAAAGATGATTTCACCTTCGACTGATATTACTACTGCCGAAAAAAAAAAAAAAAAGAAGCCCCCGAATAAAAATCATACCTGTGTATAAAAGAGTAACAACTAAACACGCAATTTGGCATGTCAGCTTATTTAATAATTTTTTTGTGGCATAGAAATAATTTTTCACTCGTTACGAACTCGCGTCTAGAATAATAAGTTATCCAATTTATCGAAGAATTTCATTCTTTCATCATTCACTGATGGCAAAAGGTACAAAATTATACGTTCACTGTTGCCAAAGTATTTTTATCTCATTCAAAAGTAAATTCGTTGAATTATACGTATGAAATAAGAGTACAAGCTTATCGTGAACATTTTTTAGTTACTCACGCGGGACAAGAGGGGCGCCGAGAAAAAATACAAGATAATTCTTATCAGCGAAATCAAATTTATAAAAATTTCAAACGTAAACACCTTCGCTTTTATTTTCAAAATAACTACCGATACGAGTAAAACCCTATTAAATAGTTCAATTCTAACGAAAGCCTTATTTGTAATTTTTTCGTACAAAAAAAAATAATGGAAAAAATCTATAAACTTACTAACCAATGAGATCAATTCAGCAAAATACGTCGAAAATATCATAAAATCTATCAAATCGCACGATCAACCGTAACATGCTTCATTGACAGCACTAAAGTTACGTATAAACCATTACCCAAACCAAACTTCCATTTATATTTACGCAGATGGTAAAATTGTGGTTATCGTTCAAAACAATGTAACAGTAGACACGAGAAAATCCATTAACTGAAAACCTATACCTTAATTTTTTCGCTAGATACTGCAAAGAGAAGCGAAAAATATTTTCAAAATTTCAATACGTACTCGTACATGCCACACTTTTTTTTTTTTTTTTTTCATTAAATATCAAAAGCTTTTCGGTTTTAAAAGTGGCTAAAATTTACTAATGAAATTTTATTACGACTTTTCAATATCTTTCAATCTGCGTACCGAATAGATTTTTCATATCAAATACAGATATGTTCGAAAGAAAAAAAAAAATTATAGAACTCGATTTTTTACAAATCGATACCTATACACGATAATGTAACTTCTTAACCAGTTATACCAGCCCAGTAAATCTATCAATAGTACAATATTTTAACACTCCATAAACAGCATTGAAATTCAAGTTTTTCCCACTTTTTTTTGCATATATTTGTAAATTGATAGCAGTAATATTAATAATAAACATAATATATATGTCCAAAAAAATTACACCAACTATAAGAAGGTATCTACGTAATTCTCCTAAAAATAAATTCCGAGCAAAAAAAAGAACACCTTTAAAAAGTTTCCAAAACTAAAAAAAAAATTCAATCGTACTAAAAAATAATTCTTACGTTATTTCGAGTAAATCAACAAAGTACTTGAGATTGAATTCACGAAAACCAGTAAAAAAAAAATACTTATCACTCGCAAAATTACAAATTTCTCACAAAATTATAAACATATAACCTGGCATTGAAATAACGCAAAATCACAAAACAACACGATAAAATCATAACCACCATTTTTCCTGCCCTAAAATAACGAAGTTTTCGAAGACGAAATCGAGTAATACAACTCGTTGGTTTAATTACGCTTATCGTTGAAGATAAGTTTTAAAATCAAGTAACCCTATCGATAACGTTAAATTTCTCGAGTAAATTTCATAATTTTACTACTAGTCGATACACACTCGACACTCAGCTCATCCGACTAAAATAAATTTTCACGAAAAAAGGCTTAAAATTGATGAATGAATAAACATTACCTGTGATAAGTAGGAGAGGATTCTTCGGATCCGGAATTATTTCTGTCTTTATCACCTATGCAATCGTCTTCGCGAGCATCGTAAAAATCTTCGTCTTCCGACGTTGAATACGAAACATCGGGTATATCTGTAAGCACAGCACATTTATCATTATATTTATTACACGAATACGCGAATAATTTAAGCGACAATTGAAACGGAAAAAAATATTACCCCGAGAAACAACACGACTACAATCGACCATTGTAAATTTTTTCGTTGAAAAAAAAACACCCGTTAGAGCAATCAGTTTATAAATTTTCAACCGAACAGCTTTTTCGATAAGACAAACGACGTCGTTGTACACGCGTCTTTTAAACTTTTCAAATTGTACTACAAATATTTTCGACTGCTAAGCTCGAAACAATCGCGAAATATTCTTAAACGTAAATTCGCACAAATGCTTAGCAAAATTTAGCGACGCGACGAATATTTTATACCTTGAATTAAAATGCGCCTAGGGAGACATCGTTGAAAGTTTTCAACACCAACATAAATACCTAAAAATACGCATCGGGCCAATTTTACAAAATGAAATTCAAACAAATTTTAATTAATGGTCTTTTATAAGCTGTCAAGGAAATTTTACGATGATACTAGTAACCAAGCGTAACATCAGGTGCAAAATATGATGCAATTACACCAAAAATCATTCCAAGTACATAATTATACGACTCTCAAGCCTCAACATAGATAAAAATATTTTGTACATTGTACGGTTTACACCTATAATAATAAGAATAAAAATATTCAACACGTTCTTCCTGCAGGTTTCTACAAATAAACCGTCAATATAAATTGATATAAAATAAATTACTAAAATAAATCGAAAAAGCATGATAAAATTTTACTCTTATATTTTTTATATTCTGATTTTCTATATCATATTATCAATGAAAACCAGGAGGCTATTACGGTCTAATGACCTACGGTGGATGAGAAGGGGGGGGGGGTAAATAAACAAAATCTATTCTACACTGTTACGAAAATAATTTTAATCATGTCAAATATTTATTTTTATTAAAACATTTTTTTTTTAATCTGGAAACTAAAAATAATTTTTTTCAGCTTGATACCGACCAAAATCGATTAAATTTAGGGAATATGCTTGGATTGGTAGCGGATTTTATATTCCGGAGTGGGGTTGACCTGAGATCAAAATTCAGTTATGCTCAAATTTGGAGGAGGGGGTGCTGGGAGACTAAACTTGCAAAAATTGTTCTTTTTTTGGCCAATCAATAGAAAATTCAAAGTTGTACAGCAGATCCAAAATTCAGTCCCTTAGATCAATTATGAGGCAAGATATGGGAGATTTTCCCCCTTTTTGACCTTGAAAAAAGACTGGTCCTCCTCTACCTCCCCTTCAAATTGAGCTAGGAAGTTGAAATTTGGTACGTAGATTTAGTATCGGTCCTAAATGTGCCTTTTGGAGGTGTCAACTTTTTGGCCTCATTGCTCCTCCTCACAGTCCCGAAAAAATGGTTTTAGAATGGTTATTCTCATTTTTTGAGTTTTTTTTTCGCACAATTCCCCTCCAAATTGAGATAGGAAGCAGAAATTTGGTAGGTGGGTTCAATGTAGTTTCTAGATGTATCTTTTGTGAGTTTCGACTTTTCAGCTTCATTGCATTCCCTCACAGCTCTGCGAAAATATAGTTTTTTAATTAGTTTTTCTCATTTGCGAGCAAGCATGTTTTTAGTATATGAATCTGAAATGTAGATTTAGCAGGATTCTAAATGTGATCTTTAATGGTCTAAATTATGCACCTTAAAATCACCCACTTCAATCAACACCACAATTTTAATATTTCACAAAAATCAGAGTAAATGATCTTTTTAAAAAAAAAAAAAAAAAAAAAAAAAAAAAAAAAAAAAAAAAAAAAAAAAA